>PVJA010031074.1:0-24932 GCA_004027025.1 Myocastor coypus | reverse complement strand
AAAAAAAAAAAGACAAAGCTGTTTAGAAGCTTGGAAAGATACACTAGAGATCTAAAAAGGCCTCTCAATTTTATAGATTTGGGAAAAGTTCTAGAGGATGAATATGCTACAACAGAGCTGAGTGTCTAGGGTCCAATATCATTATTTGTTCATATTTTGGTCATTATTTCAGTCACAAAGACCTGTCACTTAACAAATTTTCTGTCTTATAGTTATTTTACTTTGTGAAAAATGTATTCTAGAAAATTTATTCTAATGGAGTATGTTTTGTCCAGTTAGCAGTCTTAAAAGGCAAAATCAAAGACTTAAATACAGATTTCAAAGCACACTTTATTCTCTTGAGTTAAATCTTTAGCTATTAGAGAGGAAAACTGGCACTGTTTGTGCTGTTCTTATACATGTTTATGTGTCTCTGTCTTTCTACCTAATGGCAAGGTCTCTTGTTGTCTGGGTCAGAAAGATTTTTTTTTTTAAATTTAGAGTTATAATTTTTGTTATATGTTAGAAATATAAAATGTTAGTATGATATAAATGAGGAATGATAAACTTCAGATGCTCTCTGAGAACAAAATGTTTATTTGATAAAATATGTGGCTTTTGAACTCTCAGAATTGCTAAAGTGTCATAAGAAATATTTTGCAAACATAGTTTATAGTAAGTGTAACTTGTAGTCCTCTTAATTTGTGGAGAAAACTTCAGGTTAGACTAAGATTGTGCTACTTGGACTTAATACAATCACCAGTAATCTACTAAGGCATTGTTTCCTTTTGAATTTTTCTTGGCACATTGTATATGATGGTTACTACGTGACCAGAGTTTAGCTGTTGTTTTTTACTTGTCTGTGTAATTAAACCATAATAAAATTATAGAAAAATATTATCAGTGTAAAAAGGTAAGAGAGATTTATTTCAAACTCTTGAAACTTTGCTGAAATTTTAAAATTCATTTTAAGATTTTAGTTTAATGTACTTGGACAGAAGTCAGTGGGTATTAAGCTTAGCAAACATTTTTATGTCTTGGGCAATATACCTGGAATGGGGGAGTTATACAGTGATTGACTGGATTCTAATACCCTATTAAGAAACTTGTAAATCTTCTTGCCTTATTAAAAACAGCTCATATAAAAGGAACCAAATAAAAACACGTTATTTTCAATGGTGTCTCCTCTGTGCTTTTCATTCTCTGATTGGCACAATGCGAGTTCTAGAATTCACAAGATTGTGCACTGTTTTAGTTTCGTGAGAAAGAATGATAGATCTGGTTCTTACCTCTTACTTGCATTATTTGTTTTGGCAAAAGAGAACATACAATTCTACAGTGGGAAAGGGGAAATATATAAACATATTTTCAGGAAGTAGAAGAGAATTTTTTTTTTTTTTTTTTTTTTTTTTGCGGGACCAGGGTTCAAACTCACGACCTTGCACTTGCCCAGCAGGCACTTGTGCCTCAGAGCTATCTCCCCAGCCCCAGTAGAAGAGAATTTTTAAACATTTAAAAATTACCTGAAGGAATTCATCTGTTTGTTGATATAACAAACATTTGTAGGCTTTTTATTCATTAGGATGTACTTGAGGCAGAGAAACACAGAAATGTGGGACAGTGCTTCTTAAACCCATTTCACAATATAGTACACATAGGAAATGATAATATTTACAGAAAAATCATCTAGCGAGCTTCTGCCATGTCAGACCCTTTTGGGTAGTCCTGTTGGCTAAGGTAATAACTATCTTGGAATGCTGTCACTCATTTGAAGTTAACACTGGCAAACTCTGCTGTATGATGGTTCCTGCTGTTGGGAAGCTTACTGTCAATAGAACACAGTCAACTGAGAAGTGACAAGGGATTCTGGCCTCTCACAGGATATTGCTGATGGATATGGTGGTGAGCCAGTTAGAGGCATGGTTTGTAGATAGTTGAAAGTTGGACAAATCCAGTGACTCTAAGGTGAGATGGTACATTTGTGTATTAACTTCTCAGCTTCAGGTTTTGCCTCAAATCTATTTTGTTTCCAGAAGAAAATGCAATAAGGGTTTTGATTTAACTCAGTGCTTGTCACAAAATATTAAAAAATGGCCGGGTAGATTGCTCAGCAGCATAGGCATAATAAGCACATGCCTAATAAGTGCAAGGTCTGAGTTTGAGCCCTGTTTAAAAAAGAAGTAGCTTCAACAGCACCTATACTAAAATGAAGTCTAAAAACAGACCACCAATGTTTTGGAGTTCTGATTCTGGCCTCCTGCTTCCTCCTGTTTTTTTATGGATTATGTTGAGGAAGAGAAGACAAAGAAAGGATCAAGAGGAAAAGTCTAGAATCAGACTTCTCTAGAGCAGAACAGCCTGTTAACCTACCTCCTCCATCCTCATCCCCATCCCATTAAACCTTCTTCCTCCTGTGGGAAATAACCTGCAAAACTTTCTCTTATTTCTAATATTGAAGTATATCCAAAATTACTGCAGTTAGATTCTTTAAGCTGCAGAAATAAAGAATAATAACAAACAAATGAATGCTTTGTGTTATGAAACTATTCAGTGCTCATTAATGCATATTTATTTATATAGTAGGATGGGGGATGGAGTCAGGAGGAATCTTCCTTTCAGGAAAGCCTTATTTATTATTCATGGTGTCATGTGACCAGAGAGCTGTGAGTCTAGCACAGTGGTACAAGGTAGTTAGCATGAAAGGCCCTGGCTTCACTTAACAGTACCAAAAGTTTAAAAACTAAATAAATAACCAATGTAAGAGAAAACATAACTGAAGAGAAGGCATAGAATACTGTTTATCAGATTCCTTTGGAAGACCTTTTTACTTTAATACTGTTGTGATGGTGGTGGTGGTGGTGGTGTGTATGTGTATCTGTGATCATAAGCACATATTACTATTTCCTCTCCGAGTTTAAATTGAAAATGTCCCCGCCTGCTTTTAACTTATCAAACAAAATTTTAACTTTAGTTATGTTTAGTACTCTTCATCCCAAGGGATTCCAAAATGGTTGGGACATTGTATATTTTAGGATTCCTCCCAGTCTTGAAATACCCTACATTTAACCATGATTTTAGACTAGCAATGAACTCTATATTCTTCTTTTATTTAATTTTCATGGCAGCAAACTAACTTTGTATGTTGAAATACTAAGTAAAAATCCAGATGATTTTTGGTTTAATACCATTAGACCAACAATGGTTTCTCATCCAGATACTAACTCTAATTGGTATTCTTGTATCTCTTATCATAAGTAATGACTGGTGGTTTTGAGACCTTATAACTCTTCACACTGGGGCACAGGGGAGGACAGAATGTCCAGTGTCAGTATTCTATTGCTGCTCCCATATTCATTAGAGAAAGCTTTTTCACAGTAATTGAGAGCAGGGTGTGTGGCTCATTATTTCAGATTTAGCTTTATATTAGGGGAGGGAAGATCCTCTCAGAAATATTTTTATGGCTTTTTTAAATATGTGTATTGATTATAGGGAAAGATTTTTTCTATTTCCCATATGGTATATAGGTTTAAAAAGTCTTTAAAGAAGCTAAATCATTAGCATTAAAGGATAGCTTTAGTATTGAAAAACTAGATGTGTTCATCATTTTCATGTTCTTTCATTAAGGGGATAGTTTATTTTTTCATGATGCCCACTTGTATGTATCTTAGAACCTTTGCTTAGACAGCTGAGGACAATTTTTACACTTTAGCCATTAAGAAAATGTAACTATTCTAAGTAGCACATACAGGTGCCAGTTTAGTTTTTAACTATTGGAACAAGCTTAGAAAATTTTGCCTCATTATTGAAATCTTGCATGGTAAAGAAGATTAAGAATTTTTTTTACATGTATTTAATGTTCCTTAATATGGTGATTAACTTTAATGGTTTATGCTTTATGAATGAAAATGACTCTTGTTGAAATTATTGTTTTGAAGTCAAGTCACTTTTGAGTTTGATGTGCTTTTGTGGCTTTTGATGTTTTAAAAGTGTTAACAGCATTTAGTAACAACCAAGATGCCTTATACTAAGAGAAGTAAATCTTCTACTTTGGAGTCTGTGTTTCATGAAATGCAACTCATTTTCTTATGCTATTTAAAACAGCGATTTATGACTCTGTTTACAGGATCGTCCCAGGACATTTGACATGCATTCACTGGAGAGTTCCCTCATTGACATAATGAGAGCTGAAAACGATTCAATTAAAGGTAAGTTGAGAAATGAAACCATTCTATTTTAGTGAATGGCTAAAATATATTATGTGTTTACTGTGATGAGCAATATTACTAATATTGTGGAGTCAGATGTTGTATCTAGTGAGTTTCATTAACTTTACATATAAATTTTTATTTAACAAATATTTGGTGGACATCTACAGTGGACTCATCACGAGTACTTGCAATGTGCTAATTGCTAGCCTAGAAGTGAGCACTTAAAACAGAGATAAGATCTGTACATTTCATCTTTTAAAACATCTCGGGCAAAGCCTTTTCCTTGCCTAAATATATTCCTGCTTACTTATGATAGTTACTCTATACCAGCAAAAGTTTAAATGTTTTTTTTTTTTGCCTACTTTTAAATTTTGAAAATAGGACAACAGATTCACAATTAAAATAAGTTTCACAATTATTGAAAATTTTCTATATATGATGTGTAAAAATAACACTAGTCTTTCTTTGATTCTTTTTTCGAATCACCATGAATAGGACATTCAGTTTGACTAGGCCACTTTTATGCTAAGGGACTTATGATCACCCATGAGGTGTTCTGATTTTTGTGTGTGTGCGTGGTTGTTTTTTTCACTCCTCTGATGAGTTTTAAAAATAAAGTGCAGGTGCCTGAGTTTCACCTACATGTGAGATGGGTTAGGAAGTTAGTTGGACTGTCTTCCTTTTTTTTTTTTTTTTTTTGTAAGAGGCACAAGAAGTGTTTATTAGGCACAAACTGTAGGATGTACTCAAGAGTAGGATGTAGGTGCTCAGAGAAATAAGATACAGCAAGTTCTTCTTTAATGTCTCAGTTGATGCTGACTAGATGTTCTCAAAAGGTACTTCCTCTGCTGTTTGAAAATTACCACAGAGAATAAAACATTTTTCTTTGCAAACATCTGTTTACTAAAGAGCAGATTTCTTTTTCTTTATTTTCTTAAAGAAACTTAGAATGTTTGATATATTTGGCCACCCTACTTAAATTGTTTGTTCATTCATTCATTCATTTCATGTTTATAAGCCTATCTGTTCCAGATGTACAGATTTGCACTGAGTTCGGAGGTACCAAAGTAGCCTGCTGCTTTTTCAGTTGGGCTTACTGTATTACTGATGTAGTAAAGCTTTTTAAGTATTTTTCAACTGATCAATAGGAGGTGAATTTTTTTATGAACAAAACTCTCGGGCCTCTGGAGAGATGAAAAATAATGTATGAAGAAAGGTCAATGCATCTCATGAGATACATTTGAAATAAAAATATGTTTAAGATCTTTAGTGAATTCCTCATGAAATTCTAGTGAATGACTCTAATATAGATTCACCTCATACGTCTGAAGAAAGATAGAGTTGGTTTTATGTTTGTTATTTTTTAGTGTTCTCACTTTGTGTAATCCTTCAGCCTCTTGGTTTTCTCATATAAAAAGTGAAGGGTCTAGGCCATTTCTAGAACCAGGAAGAGCTATATACTTAAAAAAAGTAGCTAAAGGAAATATCTGAATAAGATCTGTGGGTTTTGCAATGTCAGTTTGCTAGTTTTGTAATTTAATTAAGTTGGATGTTACCATTTGTGGATGTTGGATAAAAACTATAGGAAGATATCTCTGCTACTTATTAAAATTTGCTATGAATGTGAAATTACTTCAGAATTAAATGTAAAGAATAAATAAAACTGAAGGACATTTATTTATTCTTCATAGCCAGTATTTCATTTCTCCAGGCTTTTTTGTTTGTTTTTTGAGGGCCTCTCATCTACGAAATACTAGGGCTAATAGGCAGCAAGAAATCATTCTTTGTAATAAACACCTATGGTTTTGATCAGAAAAAAAACACAGACTGTAAGAAGCAGTAGATATAAAGTGTATGCTATATGAGACTTATAAGAAGCAAGTTTTCTCTAGTACTTCAGTTAGATAAGAGTTTGCACATATTACTTTTATATTAACAGCAGCATTTCTTTGATTTGATCAGTAAAATGCCAGGGCACCTCAGGTTTGTTTCTGTTTTCTTGTTCACTAAATGAATTATTGTGTAACATCCACTTTTATTCTATATTCTCATGTAAATTTGTTCTCACCAGTTTTTACTTCAGTTAAGTCTTGTTAGCTGATTTGATACAGATCATCAAAAATGAAGAAATAAAAAGTTGTATGTTTATATATTCTAGGAATGTAAAGATTTGGTAAATGCAGAAGTTTAAATGTTATGCTGTATTAAAAAATTCGATGTAGTTCATAGAATACATTCAAGAATTGATACAGGAATATATACCACTGAGAAAGCCAGTTACAGCTTAAGTTTAGATTTTAAATGGACTTATATGTTTTTTCCTTTAAAAAGCATAACAAATTCATAAGTGAGGGTATGGTTCTTTAGTGCCAATTTATAATTATGCATAGCATTAAAAACAAGATCATGATATCTTATTGTAATCTGTTGGTGCTAAAATGTAGTGAAAATAGAAAATTGGTGTTAATTTGATGAGTATAGTGGAGAACAGACTACCTCTCAAAGAAAGGAGGCAGGTAGAAAGGCAATGAAGATTAATTTCAGAGCTAAGAAAAGATTTTATTTTATAAAGATAAATTTTTTTACTTGGGTTAATTATATGCTAAGAATAACTTAAAATATCATGAATGACCCTGTTTATTTTTATCTCTCATTGGTAGTCATGGGAAATAAATGGTTTGTGTGTTGTTTAAATAATAAAGCCCCAAACTGACCAAAACCATAAGTTGAACCTATTGATGTGGCTTACATTCATCAAATGAAAAATAAGCCAGGCAATTGAATTTGCACTTTTCATTAAAAAAAAAAAAACTCACTTGATATAATGGAGCCTAATGTTTTTACTTTTGCTATCAACAAACATGATGATGGAGAGAGACCTTCAAATATAGCTTTTGAATTTCTTTATGAATGTATTATTAACTCCAGCTGCTGGCTTCATGGAAACTTTGTTTTTAAAACAAATGTTCAAAGAAAGGACTTAGACTTTGATTCATAATTTATATATTATATAATTACAGTTTTGGGATTTTTTTTGTTGGGGGTAAGAATTCTAAAGTTACTATCATGTTTTTCATGTAAAAGGACTTAGCACTTTTGAGATGTGAAGGGTCCTTCCTATACCTTACTTGTCTGTCTTTTCTCTAGTGAGCTGGCAGATGCATATGTTATTTGTATTATGGAAATTGTGCATTGCCTTCTCCCTAACCAACCCTGATGACAGTCCACAGATGACTGGTTCAGAGACTGATTTCCTGTTCTTTACTGCACACCCAGTCTCATAAACTGAGAGTGTCAGGTGCAGGCTGATACAATATTATTAGGCTGAAATATTTTCTTCTTCTGGGCAGAAAAATATCATAAATGCCTAGATTATTGTTTTGGAAATATTGTATCTTATTGTTGTTTTTCCCCACCTTGAAATTGCTATTTATTATGTAGAAATGGAGCAGCATGAAATAGATTAAAGCCACATGTAAGTATATGTTTTCAGCCTTCTGAAATAATAAAAGTAATAGTAAAGATTCACAAGGCAAAATTATATTTAGTATAGATAATAGGAGAGATCTTTGAAAATTAAGGAGCCTTTTTTTCTCCTGTGTTTAAAAGGAATAAAGAGGTATAGCAATGAAGGAAGAAGTATAATTTATATAGTGAAGACAAAAAATGATAGATCAAATATGGTATGGAGATAAAATCCAGTACTAGTACTGAATAAAAAGACAAAATATAGTCCTTGGAAATTATCAGATATCATAGTGTAGTATTTCACAGTTTCATGATAGTGGTCACATAGGTTGAATGTAACATATCAAAGCAGTTTAATGCCAAGTTTTATTTCACTGGAAAGCCAAATGAGACAGCAAAATAACTAGAGGATAAAGTCAATCTGTATATTGTCGAAACTTTACAGTTGTTGTTCAGACATTAACAGGGTTGTGAGTCATCATATTTTTCTTTAGAATATAAAAATGGAGTCTTTTCAATTGTTTTAGAATATGTCTCGCTTTCACTTTTTTGGGAGGAGGAATTATTAATATATTTATCACAGTTTCTGTTAGATTTGGACATTTTAAATACTTAACTTTGAATGTAACTTGTAATTGATTGCATTTAGAAATTCAAGGTTTTGGAATAACAGTCTTTTCTATCTAGTCACGTGCTGTAGAAGCCTATTGTAGATGGAGAAGAAGCAGTAGGTTCAAGGTCCATAAAGACATTTTCTCCTTGTTTGCTTCATGAATTCATTTAATAAGAATTTAAGAGTTGTGTGGATCTACTCCAAAGATTTTTTTGTTTAATTCCTGACTGCCAACCTAATTTTGACTTTGCATTTTAAAACACTCTTGATATTTTTTCTTCCTTTATATATTATACTTAGGGACCCTTCCCCTACTATTTTTCATTGCTGTAGATTTGCTTGAATAAGATGGTTAAAGGAATGGGCAAGTGATAATTCCATCTGTGCTTCTTTGTTGCTAATCAAAAAATTTTATAGTTTTCTTTATAGAAGATCAAGCACTCAGTTGAAGTTTACTGCATAATGTTTGTTGCATTAATTTCAAGTAGGATTTAAAAAATACTACTGCAAAAAAGTGACTATTGGGATAATTAGTATTATTATATGTACTGCTGAAGCAAGCACTGTTGGGATAATTATTCAAATTCTATATCTTTATTTAGGAATGAATTTAATATTGATTTTTTTAAGAAAAGGTATATAGTAGCAGGGAGACATTTTATTTTGATACACAATTATCTTACAGAATTATCTGTGTTTTAAAATATAGTCACTTAGTCTTTGTTTTAGAGAAAAAATGTTCTATGCTGATAAAACAGATGTTTCAGAATGGATTTTATGTGCATAAAAACTTTAGACTGAGATAGTTCTAGCTACCTGCTAAGAGTTACTAAATATAAGACTATATTTTTATGTATTAATCACAGGATCTACAGGATCTCACTATGTAGATCATACTGTCTTGCTATGCAGTTCAGGTTGGCCTTAAACTCATTTGTAGTCCAGGTTGGTCTCGAATTCACACCAATGCTCCTGCCTCATCCTCCCAAGTGCTGGGATTACATACAGGCATGCACCACCATGTCCAGCTCTATGAGACTAAATTTTGTCATTTACTTGTGATATATATTATAAATCTAAATAACTTGATCAAAAGTAAAACTTTTAAAAATGAATGTGACTTCTGCTAAGATAGGTTTTGTTGTTTTAATATTAGAATGATTTATTTCAAATAGGAATGGTGTGTATGGGGTGGTTACTAATATTAAAATACCCAACCTTTTTCTATTTAAATGCTTTCCAATGCAGTTTGAGTATAGATTCCTCTGGAACCTTATGTTTTTATAGGATAATATATTTTCTTCTCATGGATAGGTAGTGGGGCATGATACAAAGTACCATAAAGAAGTAATGAATAAGGCAGACTTATTAATTATACTTGGATTCATAAACAAATAAATTACAGTTATGTAGTATCAGATGCCTTCTGGAAAATTGAGGTCACCTTTAAATATTACAAATGTTCAGATTTAGACTCAGCCAGGCCAGTGCTCTGCATGTCCAGCTGTGGAGCCTTCTAGAACTGGGCTGCTTCTTTCTTGTTCTGATAGGATGGTACCAAGTGATTCAAAATATGGAGCAGGCTAGCAACTGAGAGTAGAAAATTGCCTCATTTCTAGAAGCCTCATGAATGTGGGGTGAGGTGCATAACCAAGAGTGTAATCTAGACTAGGATACAGTTAACTTTGTGTGGGGCTACTTAGAAATGAAGTATGTTCCCGCTTCTTGCATGTTCTTTCTCTCCTCACTGCAGGACATGGAATATCCTAGTATTTCTTTCTTTGCCTTAACTTAATGGTGCCATAGGATGGAACTGGGCTTCTATGTTAGTCATTTCTCTTGTGAAGAAGCAAAACACAGTTGTGTAGCATGATTTTCTTTGTATTATTTTTGGTTCAGGGTTTATTCTTAATTGAAACTGCCTGCTTTTTAGGTTACTTTGGCCAGAATTAACTAGATTTCTCATAGCCTTATATAACAGAACTTACAAAGGTGTAGACTTTGAACCACGCAACTATATGACACTTTTCAAACCCCACCCACCCACCACCTCCTTTGGGGAGGAAAGAAGGGGAAAATATTTGGGAGGGGAAATTATGTGATGTGTATGTGTTGGATTGGCTTATAGAACTGGTCTGAGATCTTCCCTCACTGCCTCAGGACTGAAACTCAGGTTCCCACTAAACATATCCATATGCTCTTCATTGGCCAAATCTCATGTGGCCTATTTTCATATCTGACAAAATTAAGTCCAAAGCAGTGCTATTCTCCCTCTTACTTTCTATATACTTGTGGTACAATGTTTGACTCTTGTTTTTCTTCTGAAATCATATAATCAGCTGCTACAAAGGGAGAGTTTGTCCTATGTCAACCATGATGTGAGTCTATAATTACAAGTGGTCCCCTTATCTTCATCTTGGACAGTGGGCACAAAGAACCCTATTTGAATTCTGAAAATTGAGTGATCATCTTAAAACATTGCTGCACTTCTGATTTTACCTAAGTTGGAAGTGAGGGTGAAGGGGACAGGGCGGGGGAGGGGGAGTGAGTAATCATGAACTTTTTATGTTGTTAGAAATGTAAAGATCCTAAATCTTTCTTTAAAGGATTCTTTTACTTTATTAACATTTTTCTTTTCTTTTCAGTTGTATTAAGGCTCTTGTATTCTATGTTGTGGTGATTTAATTTTGTTTGATACATTCAGGGCAAGTATTGGTAAAGTAATATACTGGATATATAAGATACTTTTTAGAATTAACATCAGAAAAAAGTGACAATTAGATAAAAAGTGCCTTTTTTTAATGTCTCACATTTTCACATTAACGGTTGCCTAGAACTTACATGAGTGAGTTTTACCAGTTGAACAGGAAAAAAAATAGTAATGTTCTTTATTTAAAAGTAAAATTTAAATGAAACTTAAGTAGTAAGGTTTTCAGACTTTCAGCATCCCATCAATAATAAATACTAAGAACTTTCCTGCTGTGTAAGAGAGTAGGTCCAGAGGTCCATGTTGCTTATGCTGCACGTCCATATTAAGGTAGTATATTGTGTATCATTGCTAGTACACTTCTTTTGTTTTTTCCTTTTAGAGTTTTTTCTATAAAATTTCTGTACAGTTATAGAGAGATGTGACTTTTGCTGTATCATTTCTTGACAGTCACTAAAGCATAAAATATCCCTGTATACTAATACCTGCTTAATAAGTCCTTTGTTGTCTATAACAATCTTAAGGCCTTCCTTGATCCTGTTATGTAATCCTGGACTATTTTATTGGATGACTTGGGGGAGGGAAAGCAATGCCATGTGATTCATAGCTGTCATAAAAATATCCAAGATTCTTTTCACATCCAGTTTAAGAACAGGAAGGAGGGAACAGTTCACAATTGTGCCACAAAAATTACTGCTTCCCGACATGCCTGGAATTTTACCTGAATAGTGTATGCAGTTGATTAATTTATCAGCTGTATGTGCTTGATTTGTGATATTTTTCCTCTCATGATACTTCTGTCCTTACTACCAAAACTTAAATTAAGAAAAGAAGAAGAAGAAGAAAAAACCCTTCAGTGAATTTGTTATTGTTTCAATAGTACAGTTTTTAAAAGTCAGACATAATGACCAGCTTTAACTAGTTACTCTTCAAACAAGCTGTGGAACTGGCTGTGCTGCCTATGGACTTCATTGTTTTGTCTAATCAGCTGGTTTTTAGAGCAGTGTCATACCAGTGTAGTCAATACTAAAGATAAAGCTTTGTTTAATTCTTAGTATTACTTGGTAACAAGTCAATTAAGAATGTTAGTGGTACTCTGAAGGGAAAGTAGTTCCTTTATCTGTTTGGAATCCAGCTGAGTAGATGCCAGTTGTTACACATTAGGAAAGAGAAGGAGGAATCAACCAATTAAAGAGACCCTCTTTTTATTGTGTGAGAACCCAAGTCTTAGTACTAAAGTGCAGCCATGATTAACTGAAGTATAAAGAACTTAAAAATACTTAAGTTTCACTGGCTATCATGTTCCAAATAATAAAAGCCTGACAAGATTTGCCACATGGAGAGATTTACTGAAGCATTACTTAATCATTGTTGTAATGATCAAAGTTGTTAGCATTTAGAAAACTTTCCAAAATGTTACGAAAGAAAAGTAGAAATGTTTAGGATTATATTAAGACTTTACTCTGCCATTATCGTTTGTGTAGTCTTAGGTTGATCATTTATCTAGACCTTAATTCCCTTAACTATTCTCAGAGATATTGATTGTTAAATTAAGATTGGCAATCTTAACAGTTTTACATTACAAAACAAAACTTTTAAAGCTTAATGATTGAAAATAGCATGTCAATATCGTGTAGTAAGGGTGTAGTAGCATTGAGTACTGACTAGTCTAGTGTGTAGAAGGGAGAAAACAATCATCAGGGTTAGTTGAGTGCAAGCTTTGTTTCTAGACTAGGTATTTTTGAGACAGATATAAAAATTGTTTATGAAATCGTTATTTCAACTTGTTCTCCTGAAATAGTTCTGTTCTTTATGTGTGGATCACAGACTTTTCAGCCTTGGGAATTACTTGGTGCATCTTGTCAGCCTATTAGTGGCCAAACATTTTAGATGATAGCTCTGTCACTTAAAGTTGCGAGATTGTCTTCAAAAAGAGTATAGATGGGGATGCAATGCAATTAAAGTGCATTTAAAAGTGTCATTGAGTTCATATTGTTATTAAGACTGAGGTTATCTTGTCGAGGATTTAGGTGTTTGTGTTCACTAGGTTGATGTCATCATCAATTGTTATCACAGAGGGAAGCCTCTATGAAATATTTTGTTTAGTGTAGGTCTTGATATTCACAAAAGGTTATAAAATGCTATTGTAGAGAACTTTACTAACTGTTCTGCTTTATACTCCTTCCCTTGTTATACATTGAGAACATAACATTAAAAAATGTAGTAGAGAAAATAGAGAGGAGGACAGAAAGAAGTGAGGCTGTCATTTATCCTATATTGCAATATCCACCAAATAATATTTTGGAGCTCCAAAATATGGGGCTAGTGTGGAATTACCTTGATAATGTGTAGCTTTGAAACTTTTGTTAGGATTGGAAGCAGGTATTGTAGAAGTCTCTTTTAAACCACATAGTTTGAAGTATTTTACACTTTAGCTTCTGTTTATATTTGATCTTCACAAAACATTTTGACATTATATAAATCACGTAAATTGAGGAACACTTGAAGTATTTTTTCTTTTTGAGGTAGATATGAACATTCTGTAATGACTACAGTGTTGAAAACAAGTTCTAAACATTTGAGACACAATTTCTGACATGCCCAGTGGCCCTTGAGGGATGATTTCTAATGCCAATCCTTTTATATTGGGTTTGTGATGCACTTTCTAATTGGAAAAAAGTTGAAGTTCAGAGAGATACAGTAGCTTCAGTAAAGCCACTTAGATTTCTGCACTTTCTTGCTAGAGTGTTTGGATAGAAAACATAGCCTCTGGCTCCTAGTTCAAGGGCCTACACATTTACTGTATATATAGGGAAGAAAAGATGAGAAAATGCAAATATTTTGTCTCATTTCACTTTGACAGGTTAGATATTAATTTTTTTTTAACTTTGAGAGCTTGGGACCCAAATTTAAAATATGTATTTTATCATCAGACCCTTATTTAAAAGCTTAGAAGCTCATATTTGCTAGTTTCATATTGAAGACTAGAAGTCAAGACAGACTCATTGAGAGGAATTTTTTCTCTCCTGATTCTGTTTCAGGTCTGTCATGGGACTTAAGTATGTGTAGATCACAAACAATTCAGATACACTCACTGCTCTCTCTTCCCACTCCATCACTCCACTTTGGATGTATCTGTGAAGTTCAAAGCTGTCTGCAGCATTCATACAGCAAATAAACATGAGGCATTTGTAGTACCCTAGACACTAGTTATTGGGCTGCTGGGATCCATCAGGCACTAAAACAGAGACTCCTGGCCTGATAAAGTCTATTTTCCAATTGATTAATAGACATAGTCAAATAGTTATTTAATTTTGAAGGCCAATGAAAAAGACTTACAGCCTTGTGTATCTGTAAGAGAAACTGGAACTAGGGCTTCGAGTAATAACAAGAAGATTCTTAGATCAGTATGCCACTCAAGTTCATCCTTCACTAAGGTTCAAAAGTCATCAGACTTTATTAAATAAGTGATTAAAATTTATGGTAAGTCTGGATGTAGAGAGACAACTAGTAACTGAGTTGATTCTTGGGGAGTAGGATTTAACGTAAGAGAACAGCTTTAAGAGCAGGCATTCATCAGTATGAGGTAGTGTTCTATTTTGTAAAATAATGAATATAAAGAATTCATTTGTATATTTTGTTTGTATCTGTGGCCAATCAGTAAGGTAATTACATTTCTAATAATTTTTGTTGTCATATCTCTAAATTTTTCAGTAATTTACAGGGACTAGCCTGGGGTCCCTAAGAAGCTCATAAATTTTTTTTCCATGTTCATGTCAGTGGAGAGCCATTTCTCAAAATCATTTTTACCTGGGAAATAGTTATTCAATTCCTTATTTATTACTACCCACTAGTATGTTCTTTTCCTTTTCAATATATTACCTCCTTTACCCTTTTTAAACTGGCTTTGGCTGATTTAGTTTAGACCAAAGTGATATCAAGTTTTTTAGAGCTTAAAATTTGCCATTAATCACTGGTATCATAACATCCTCTTAAGGCAAGTTATCTTGTTGCTCTGTTCGCTAAATGTAGCATCCAGAATCAGAAGGCTTCTGGCAAGGATAAAAATAGCCTTCCTGCTGCATGGTTTGTTGTTATCTTTCCTGGCAGTAGGAAATCTTTTGAATTCCTTAATTGGGTCAGCTCCTTGCTACCTTCTCTCTAGACATGCCCTCCTGCCTGAAGTACTTAGATGCTTTTAGATCTTACTACTTTGCATCTGCCTTTAGTTATAATTGAACAAGTTTTCTTTAAATGAAACATTCTTCAATCTGTAGAAACTTAGTCCTCTGATCTTTACTTACGGATAGAAATTTATTTTTGCCACTATTATAATGTTTTTCAACTATTCTTTCACAATTTAAAAATTCAGTTGGGCTTTTGACACAGAAAGACTTTTCCTGGTTTAATTAATAGGAAAAGCTTTAAGTCAAATTTTCTAAGTTTTCTCCTCAAATCTTTCTGTGATAGAAGAAAGTTAGATGTTAGGATTTTTCCTTTTTTCTTCACCAAAAATAATTATACCTGGGGTTTGCAACCCAGAGTAGTCACAAATTTTCATTCCTCAGAAATTGAAAAACTCCCCAGATTGCCACACCCTAAGGTTGGGACTGACTAGCCAAAGAGATCCTTCCTCTTCCTTTCTCCTACAAGTGGAAAATTGTTGGTTGTCTCTTAATTTATAGCTGTACAGGGGAAAAAGTTAATATTAATTAGGCAGCTCCTGTATACTGAGGGACTTGCTGTTCTGCAAAATTTTATCTTAGGAATATAGCAGCTTTGAGAAGTAAATGAAAATATGGATCTCTATTTTAGAATGATTCAGTGAATCTAAGGTATGTGAGAGGTCAGCAGACTGGCCTGGTTCTACCGTTTTCACTGTATCTTTTAAAGCATGGAGATCACCAGCTGCTGGCTTTGTTTCATTCATTCAGTAGCTATTTACAGAGCACTTTTCTGCACTCAAGGATTTGAGATATAAGACTCAAACTGTCCTCCAAGATCTTTTTAGAGGAAGAGTTGGGTTAAAATGTATCATTTGCCACTCCTGGTGTTCTGTGCCTGTAATCTCAGTACTCTGGGAGATTTAGGCCGAAGGATACCAGTGAGAACCTGTCTCAAAAAAAAAAAAAAAAAAAAAAAAAAAAAAAAAAAAAAAAAAAAAAAAAAAAAAAAAAAAAAAAAAAAAAAAAAAAAAAAAAAAAAAAAGTGTGCTGGGATTGTAGCCTAGCATGAAGGTCCTGTGTTGGAAAGCAGGCACCACATGTACACCAATAGGGTAACTTACACAATGTCCTAAATGTTATATAGAACATATGGGGTTATCTGAAATCAGAGAGTGAGTATCTTGAGGCAAGGGAGACTGCATAGGTTATGAGGCCTTAAAAATGAGAACTGCTAGACAGGAGAGTAGAGAGACACTGGGGAGGGGTAGATGGAGACATTTGACAGGGAAAGCAAACTAGAAGTTATAGGCTACTTGTTCTGAATGATTAGAGTACATGTAAGAAGGAAAACGGCACTGTGTGAGGCAGGAAAGGGCATGAATTCAAGGGATTTTAGAAACCTTGACTTTGAATCTAAAAACTAGATTCATCCAGGGAGGTTTTATTTAGCCTAAACTCTCTGTGTGTTTTTAATGAATTTTAAATGCATTTTTGGAAAGAGCAAGACTCTCTACTTGATATTAGACCTAGCCAGCTCCTGCTACATGATTTTGTATAGAAATGTTTTATAGGAAGCTTTTGTAACAGCACAGATAGGTCAGGGAGTAGAATCAGGCACCCACTTTGATTTGGAAAGTTACTTATTGGTCAATAAAATAAATTACTAAAAATTATGTCTATCATTAAGATATAGAGCATATCAATTTTTATTAGTTCATGTTGATATTGGTTCTCCATTTATACAAATAGAAAGTTGGTATTTGTAGTCAATGACTTTATTATACATCTTGAGCCTTGGTACATATTGTCCCCGTATCTTCTTATTGAAAGTCTCAGCCATTATTGATCAAATCATCTGATGTATAAGAAGTAGAAAATTTCCTTTAAAAATATTGATGGAAGTACAGCTTTGATTTACCTAGATGTTACTAGATGAATTTAGCAGAAGAGAAGCTTTTCTAATTAAAAACAACAGCAGAGGCTGAGGAGATAGCTCTGTGGCACAAGTGCAAGGTTGTGAATTTGAACCCTGGTCCTGCAAAATAAATAAATAAATAAATAAATAAAATTTAAAAAATAAAAACAACAAATAGGTATGTTCGTGGACTAGAAATTTTTGATGATATTCATGGAAAATGCCTCTTTTTCTTTTCCTTTGGCATTTATAAGTTTTTATAGCTTGAGCAAATAACAAAAAGACTTAGAATCTTATGCTACATGTCCATTATGTAGGAGTATGTGGCTATGTTTTAGATAGCCTTGCAGAGAAATTCCTTATTATTGTTCTTTGGCCTGTCTTAGTTCATCAAAGATGCCAGCATGATTGTGAAAAGGAGACTGTAGCATGAAACGATGATACTATAAAGCACTTGATATACTTTAGTGTTTGCATGAAATTACATCATTTATGTTATTTCCTACTGCTGGGGAGATAGCTTGGTCGCCTAAGCATCTGTTTGGCAAGTGCAGGGATCTGAGTTTAATCCCTGGTACAACATGATATGCTGACCCTGGAACCCCAGGCATCACTATTGTGTTCCTTGTATTCATTCTACGTGCTTTAAGTGTAAGTAGCGCTCACATCCAAGATGGACCTTCCCATTGTCTATGCTCAGAACAATTTAGTAATCACATACCTTTAGTCTCAGCGTCACACATTCTAGATCCAGCCAACTCTGCAAAAGCCTCACCTGTGACTGCATGAGACTTTAGGGGAACATCTAGGCCCTGGCCTTAACAATGGAAGAAGGTATTTTCTTTTAGTCTTTTCTCCTTTCACCTTTAATTAGGCTGCTTAGAGTCTGCAGGAAGTATATACCGTTATTTAAAGTGCTTATTTCCACACCTATCCTAGGTCAATCTAATTGGTAAAGCTTGGTTTTGTCCAATTCATAAATGTCTAGCATAGTATGGTCTAGTTGCATGAATCTTTTCCAGGCTGTAGAATTTGGTAGTGTAGTTTCCCAGAGTCAGTGTATCAACTGCCTATATTTGGCAAGGTTGAGTCATGTCACCAAATATAGCCTATGCCTTCTTCATGATGTATGCCAGGCTTCTGGCTCCAAATGCCACAAGTGGCCTCTGGAGACTGTGTTTCTGTTCTTAATGTCCCTTAAAAGAAGGACTGCTGATCAGGTAGTATTTTTTACATTTGTAACATAATGACAAGAGCCTTCCAAGATTGATCTTATCCACCAAATAGGTCGCATTCATGAAATTCTAATGCTTTCTTTCTGCCTCCAGGGATTACATTTTAATGTCCCCAAACCTGAGTCATGTTTATAAATAGAGGAGTTATTAAAAACTCGGTGAAATAAAAGCTCAGGTACTGGATTACATTCATATTCAAATAGCTCAATTGTTTTTATTTTACTGTGTTAATTTGTGAAATGCTGGTGCTTCAGTTTCAGTGAAATGAATGCACTGAATGTTTGCTTGTTGCCCAGACAGGAAACTCAGACAACAAGGTAAAAAAGACTATAGTTCCTAAGGGGGTTATTTTGTAAAAGAGATAAGTTAGCTAGTAGCTAAATTATTATGTAAGAAGGCTAGCTATTGCCGTGAGGCTAGAAATAAAATTTGGCGATTTAACTTTATGCAAGGGCTTCCTATTGGGGAGAAGTGTCCTAGAAAAAGGTAAACCTGAAAAAAAAAAAAAAAATGAAAAGCTTCCAAAAACTTATATCCACATAAAACCCTGGTATATGACTGTATATGACAAACTTATTCATAACTGCCTCCAGGAATTAATTTAAATGCCAACCTGGAAGCATCTGAGATCTCTTTTTGTAGGTGAATGAAGAGATAAGTAGACTATATTTCATACAAACAGTGGAAAACTATTCTTTTTTATGTATCTAGTGTGGGGTCTACAGGGTCTCACTGCATAAATCAGACTCATAGTGATCCTCCTGTTTTCAGCCTCTCAAGTACTGGGATTATAGGCATGCAACACCACGTCCAGTCTCAGTCACATTCTCAGTGTGCCCCAGGGGCAGGGCACACTGGGGATTGAACCCTGGTTCCTGTGTCTGCTTAAGTGTGCACTTTAGTCTTCTGGTCCTTGGAAAACTGTTCTGTATTACAATATAGATTTCAAATTACAAAAACAGAGAAAGTATAAATGGATACTCGTGAGTAAAGGGAGTCAGTCTGAAAAGGCTTTATTTTATTATTTCAATGCTATGACATTCTGGAAGGACAAAACTATAGAGTCAGCAAAAAGATCAAGTATTGAGGATTATCAGGTGAAGTACAGAGAAACTTTAGAGTCATGAAATTACTCTGTATGATACCACAAGTGAAGACACACATGACACATTTGTGAAAACTCATAGAACATATAGCAGCAAGAGTGAACTTAATGTAAATTGTGGACATCTGGGTGTTTATGATGTGAGTGTAGCTTCTTAAGCTGTAAAGAAGGTACTGTGCTGTTAGAAGTGTTGATAATGGGGAGACTATATACGTGTGGGGAGTATGTGGACAATCTCTGTACCTTCCTCTCAATTTTGCTGTTAACACTGCTCTAAAAAGGATAGTCTTTTAAATAGGTTAAAAAATATAACAGGCACAACCACACACATCCTTCATTAAGAACATAGTATAAAAGTCTCTAGATCAGATATGAGAGGGAATGTAGCGAGCTGTAGAAAATAGAGAATGTTGTTGTTAATTGGGATTCATACAGCAGAGAGGATATTTGAACAGAAATGAGGACTATATACAAGGAGAACTGTGAATGGCTTGAAGAAGACTAAATTTCCTTGGCACTTATGTGAACTTTGAAAGATTTCCAAAAAGGAAGTGATATGTGTTATCCATAATTATGAGTGACTCTTTAGATATTTTAGTTGTAGAAAAAATTTACTGAAGAGTAAGGCAAATAGGTTGGAGAGACATTATCAAAGTTAGCACACACACACAAAAAGATTTCTTAATGTTGCTGGTTATATTACAAAATAGACATAGAATTACTGATTAAGAAAATGTTAATAATTGTATTTGCTTCTCAGAGACCAAAACTGAGTCTAGCCTGACACAAATTGTATTACAAGGTCAGGTCAAAAAAGTAAAAACAAGTATCACTTTCAGAGTTCAACTGTGAACTCGGCCAGTGATTCTTCAGTGTCATATCTCAGGGAAGGATAGAATTACTGTATTAAGAAGGTTAAGTAAAAAAAGTGTCAGACATCACCTGCCTTGGGCATAGCATCCCTTCAGGAGACTTGCAGCAGGGCAAACTCAAAGACTCGCAGGGGGTCTCTAATGCATTTCAAGTTGAAATATTTTTTCTTTCTTTTGTTTTTTTCAGGAGTTCAAGGTTGTTTGAACTTACAACCTTGCACTTGCCAGGCAGGCACTTGTGCCATGGAGCTGTCTCCTTGGCCCCTGAAATATTTTTTTCTCCTTAAAAGTTACCCAAAAGATAAGTTTCTGGTAAAATGAAATTTTCATTGTTAATTTGTGCCAATCAGTTTGATAACTGATCTTTTACGTTATTATTAATTATACTTACTCTTCCATGAAGTCAAATAAAAGACATTATGGTTCATATAGAATAGCTACATTTTAATTAAATATTCACATTAAAAATTAGAATATCTCCTTATGTTTGTATTCTTCACGTTTCAAATCTATTATTAAGAAATATCCAGGCTGTTGGTAAAGCAGTTTAAAGGGAATTCAATAAATTTAGATATTTGGTTCTATATTAGCACTAAAGAATGAAACTAATATTTAGGAATAAATTAAAAAATCAAAATTTTTACCTTATACTACTACATTAAAACCTACCTTCCCTACTAAAATAGGAATGAACTCACATATTAAGTTGAGCAATTAACAACTTAATTTTAGAAGACTTTTATTTATTTTTGTCTTTTAGAGAAAGGGTCTCACTATGCAGTTCATATTTGGTTTTAGTTATAGAAAATATTGTTTTGATTTTGTATCATATTAGTCTCTTCCATTTTGGATCCACATGAATTAAAGCTGCAGGCAGTGGATATCAGCTTTCTGTTTTCATGACATGAATTCATTTCTGTGCAGACTATTTTAAAAAACATGAAATTTAAAGTTATCAAATGGATAGTTATTTTTCTGAAGATTTGACAGTATGTAACTGTTGGATTGGAGGAACCATGTATTAGATCTGGTTCCCAATGAACTAGGTAAAGTCTTGCTGGCATCTAGGGAGGCTTGTTGTAGCATTTTTGTCTTAGAAGGATCTCTGCTTATCTCTCTTTTCATAGCTTCAAGAAAATTATCAGAGGGCTGGCCAAATAGCTCAGCAGATTAAAGAGCCTGCAAGCAGGCACAGGGGCTGGAGGTTTGATCCTGGGGCCTGCTGCCAGCCCCACCTCTGGGGCATGCTAAGATGGCAATTGAGACTACACATGGTGGCGCCTGTAATCCCAGCTCTTTGGAGGCAGTAAATAGTTGGATCACTACAGTACAAATCTAATAGTGAGACCCTGAACACGCTGTAGACCCTTCCAGAAAGAAAGAAAGAAAGAAAGAAAGAAAGTAAGAAACTTAACTGATTTTCCATAGCTTTCGTGAATCACAGAGAACTGTTATTTCTGAAAGGGATGTTTGTAAGTCTGAGTCAATTTTAAAGTCGTACTGTATTCCTGATTTATAGTGTTGGATGACACTAAAGAACTAATAGCCAAGTTTTCCCATCTATTAGATGAGCAATACTCCTTGAGAGGCCTCTGCCAATTTTCCGATTTTTGGCGCAGATGGGCATGTGAGATGTGGATGTTAACATCATTATCATCTATTTTGATTGTATAACTTATATAGACTTTTTGCACTCAGTAATGATTGGTAGTAAACATAGAATGTCTTTATTTACATGTAGAAGCTCTTCCAAAACAGAAATGTAATTCCTTAAAGATAGAGAAATCCCATGCCATTTCCCTAATTTATTATGGCTACCAATTGGGAAGACAGTTTATCCAACAATTTTAGAAATTCCATAATTATTTTATGTGCATTTTGGGTGGTCATAGTATCTTACAAATTTTAAAAGCTTCACAATTTTTTTTTTTTTTTTTGCTTTTTGAGACAGGGTCTCGCTATGCAGTTCAGGCTGGCCTTGAGCTCACTTTTGTAGCCCAGGCTGGTCTCAAACTCACATCGATCCTCCTGCCTCAGCCTCCCAAGTGCTGGGATTACAGGTGTGTGCCACCACGCCTGGCAAAAGCTTCACAATTTGAAGGAAAACAACCAAGTATTTAAGTGACTACTCTGGTCTTTACTACTGTGTTACACAGTTTTGGTACTGTCTCTGTGTTAAGTACAATGGAATGTTCTTTTTGTCTTCAGGTTGTTTTGCCTAAAACCTGCATTTAAACCCACTGGCCATGTTTGCACATGTAGGCATAAACCTAGCACTTTTGTTGTGGTCTACAAAGATAATATAATTGCTGATTATATACCTTTAAAAAAAAAACAATACCCTACACAAATGAAAAAATATATTCATGAAGTATGAAGATTGTTATTGTGAGCTGATGTTAGAAGATAATGATATAAAGAAAATTATTTTGGGGAGATTTGGAAATCAGGATGACCTTGAAATTAAATATGAGGATATTTTACTTTATCACCTTCAAAATTTCCCTATTTAAATTTTGGTGAACATGCTTATTGATATGTTCTCTTATCTTATTCACTGTTTTATAGCACAAGTTTTATCCCGTAATACAGTTTTCCAAATACTTTGTTTACTAAAGCAATCAGTTTAGCTCTGTTATTGAATTACTTTTAAACTATATATTAAAAAATAAATTTAGTAACGGCCTTCTTTTACCTTCAGGTCGTCTAAACTATTCATATCCAGGATCCGATAGCTCTCTGCTTATTAATGGTAAGTGATAATTGATTTACCCTAGTGAAGTTCCCCAAACTGAAGTTAGTACTAGGTGAGAAAACACAATAGTTGTGCTTAATCAAGTAGAGAAGTGGTATTAGCTTATTTTGTAAGGACAGTTGCAAGTTACTATTAATCAGTTATTTGAAGAATAACTCTTTCCCTCAAAATTGTGACACAAAGTTAAACGAAACAAAACAAAACAAAAAAATAAAAAAACCAGCGTCAACAGATTCCCCGTCCTGAAATTGGTAACAATGAGAATAAATGAAAATCACATATGATAAAGACTGGCATTATCAAGCATTAGTTTCTGTAGAGTGACCTTTGAAATGTCAACATAAAAGCCATTTCTATGTGGCTAGATAAATGTGCCAGGAAAAGGTTAGGATAATCAGATCTAAAACCAGAAAGAGGCAGCTTAATACCACAGTGCTCAACATTGCAAAGGACAAGGTCATTCACTATTTGCTGTCAAAAGTGAGCATGAACAATGAAGTTGTATTTGCTTTTATCATACCTTAAGTTCTCCTTACTTGTTCTTGATATTGTTTGTGTGCTGACTAGTTCTATCCTTTTAATGGAAATAAGCTAAATTTCAAAGGGGAAGTGGGGGCATTTATTCACAAAGGACTTAAGCATCTTAAAGTATCTAATCATAGTATCATAATTTTTCTCTTCTTTCATTTTAAATTTCTTTGTGTTGGTACTGCCTTTCACTGGCCAAATCTCATTTTAAGCCCTACAACTTAAAAGAAGTGTTCCTTGTCATGTCAGCCCCAACCCCTAGGCAGGCTGAAGCAGCAATTGAGACTGGACATGGTGGTGTGTGCCTATAATCCCAGTGCTTGGGAGGTTGGAAACAGAATCACTATGAGTCCAAGCTATGTAGCGAGACCCTGTACCAAATACATAAAAAAAAGGAGTGTTCTTGACTGACTGTATTCTCACCATCCTCCAAACAAAAAGAAGCAAACATAAAACCTTGCCTATTGTATGTGCTAAAGGTGAAATTAAAATTTATTTATGTGACAGAATCTCCTTTTGGTTAGTATTTGAAATCTGTGCTGTGGAACATAAGCTTTTTTTTTTTTTTTTTGATACTGTGGATTGAACTCAGCCTTGCCAGGTATTTATGTCACTGAGCTGTCTTCCAGGCCCAAACATGAGCTTATTGAGTCAGAAAATACTTGATTGATGGTAGCTGTTGAGAGTGTCAGCTCTTCTGGAGGCTGAATAGTTCCTCAGTGTCTCACTTGTTTGTCAGACTTCGGTCTTCCCATACTAAAATGCTAGGATTAATGCAACAACAATAATAATGATAAGGGAAACAAAAGGTATTTTTTCCCAAAATATTTAGGTTTTGAAAGTTTATTGGTCTTTACACTCTAGAAAGGGCATTAGGTGGTTGGTTTTGGTCATTGTTTATATGGAAATTTTATTTATTATGAAGATAAACTGACTCAAATTACCTTTGTTTTAAACTGAAAACATACCTTTGACATTGCAAAAGGTAATGAATGTGAGGTTATAATTTCCCACATATAGCATTCAGCTTCAGAGGACCTCAAAACTTGATTTTGTCAGGTGTGATCAAGTGTTAGCTTTAATAACCAACCAACTAGGACTGGATACCAGTATTCACTTATAATGAAGACTAAAGCCTATAGTTCATTGATGACTAACCATTTAGAGTTTGTAAAGATACAAACAGCTCACTGTGGTACTACAGTGTTTGCTGTGACCATTCGAGGTTGATCAGATACTGAAATTGAGTTACAGATACAGTCTGTCTGAAGCAGCAAAGTCTGGATTATAGTAGAAGAGTGCTTAAAAATCATGAAATTGAAGGTGACATGCTGGAGAACATTCAGAGTGTTTTTAGTCTTGATTTAGGCATGGGAATTAT
>PVJA010031073.1:0-25233 GCA_004027025.1 Myocastor coypus | reverse complement strand
GCTCTTCCGATCTGGCTGAGGCAGGAGGATAGGTGCGAGTTCGAGACCAGCCTGGGCTACAAAAGTGAGCTCAAGGCCAGCGTCAACTGCATAGCGAGACCCTGTCTCAAAAAGACAAAAAAAAAAATCTCATTCATTTTGGGGCCGGGCGTGGTGGCTCACGCCTGTAATCCCAGCACTTGGGAGGCTGAGGCAGGAGGATTGGTGCGAGTTCGAGACCAGCCTGGGCTACAAAAGTGAGTGCAGGACCAGCCTCAACTGCATAGCGAGACCCTGTCTCAAAAAAAGACCAAAAAAAATAAATAAATAAATAAAGTTTAGAGCCAGCAAGATGGCTCAGAGGTCTAAAGCACCTACTTGGGAAAGCTTAGGCAACCACAGGGACCACAGTTCAATCCCCGGCACCATATACTGTGCCAGCGCCACCCCTAGAGCAGGCTGAGCCATAAAAAGAAAAAAATAATTAAATAAATTGTATTTTATACCTGTTTGTTATTGTTTTCTAATTTCCTTGTGCCTTTGGAGGAAGGGATAAAAAGCCAGTTAAGATGAACAGGACAGCAGTAGCCATCCATAGTTGTTGTAAAGAGAAACTGAGTCCCAAGAATCCACATAGTAACATTGAATGGGTTGTACATTCACCTGTGTGCTAAGTATCACAAGCACACAAATGCGTTAATTTTTAGAAGATTGTATGAGTTTAGAACTTCAAATAAAGCTGACAAAGCTATTTTAAATTTTCAGTCCATAGATCTTTTGAGAAGCTTCTTAACTTCTCTGAGCCTGTTTTATTATGGAAACCATGAAATACCACCTATGTCACATGGCAGTTGCAAGGTTCAAATGAAATAACATTTGCTGTCTGCACTGTCTCACTTGCACTCAATAAATTCTTTTTGTAGTTATCTATAACCCTAATCAGTAAATACGTTCTAATTGGGTCTTAATTTTGTCTACTTTGTAGTCAGCTTCTAGAGATGTGTCTCCTTTCGTGTGAGTATTGCTCTTGGTCCAGTTGCTGTCCACTCCTAGAGCAGCATCAATGCTGATTTTTGTTGACTTTTTTCAATAGTGTGAGTATGCAGAAGAATAAGTGGGATGCCACGAGATCCTTGCGGTTCAACCAGGATGCACAAAGAGAAGATGGTAAATTTTATTACTTGGGTACATTATATAATGTACATACATAATAAATTACATATTTATTGGATATAAATAAAAACAAGAAAGCTCAGGGTCCTGCGTTCAATCCCTGGTACCACAAAAAAAATAAAAAATTTAAAAAAGAATGCTTTTTATGTCAAAGTAAACCAGATAGCTTTAAAGGTTCCATCTGTAATAATTAGAGCCAATATCTGTACGTTCTCTTAGATATCAGCTGAAGTTTCATTGCTAGACAATCCAGTGAGTAATGTATTGTTTTATATATTAGTAATTTTAAGATATGTCAAACAGACTTTTAACCACTATTTTTACTGTGAAAATGACTGAATATGTATTAGGCTGAGTCATAATCCATTTTCTGCTACTATAACAAAATACCCAGGGCTAGGCACTTGATACAGAAGTTTATTTAGTTCCCACTTCTTGAGGTCCAAGAGAGTGGTAGCAGCATCTGCTTGGCTGTGATGAGGATCTTCTGTCCACCTCACACATGGTAGATGGCAGCATGGCCAGAGCATATACCAGGAGAGATCACGTGACAAGACAGGAAGCAGGAAACATTCAAACACTCAGTTTGTTTTTATAACAACTTGCTGTGTTTTACAGGAACTAGATGGGGTTCCACTCAGTAAGAACTAATCAATATCTTTCAAGGGCAGCACCCTGGTAATCTAGCTACCTTCCATTCCACCTCACCTCTGAGAGGCTCCCCAGCCTTTCAACATTGTGAAACTCCTGACCAAGCTTTCTGTATGTGCACCATGAGGTGCATTCTCAAACCGTATCCAGATCATAGACTGGATTTCATGCTGCTAAAAAGCAGCAGTTATCCGCATATAAGTTGTTTTGCCACTTGCTGCTTTAAATTCTTTACAGATACATAGAATTATCTGAGAAATAATAGCAAAAGATATTTTCATAAACCCTTGTTAATTAGTGAGAGAAGGAGAGGGAGGGAGGGAAAGAGGGACAAAGGGAAGGAGGCAGTGAGGAAGGGAACAAGAGAGAGAGTGAGGGTTGAACACAGGGCCTTTCCACTATATCTGCAGCCCTTTTTATTTTTTGAGATAGGGTTGTGCTAAGCCATTGGGTTGCCCAGCATAGGCTTGAATTTAAGCTTCCATAGTGCTGGGATTATAGACCTGAACCACCAGACCAGCTCATTTCAATCTTCTGTAATAAATAAATGCTATAAATCATCTTCACTAATAGTAATGTTTAACTATTTTTATCTTCAGATCAGCGGCGGATGTCTGAAATTACAGGGCATCTAATAAAAATGAGGTTGGGTGATTTGGACCGAGTCAAGTCAAAAGAAGCAAAAGAAGTAAGAATTACTGTATTTATGTAAGATACTCCTTCCTAGTCTTATTTTGACCATAAAGAATATAAAGATGTTCTAAACAGAATTTTTAAAGAGTAATTTATTCTATATTCTGTACCAGTTAGCTAAAATTGATAAATTTCCTACCATCTTTTATCATCCATAGTCCATAGGTCCTCTACATTACACATAACAAAGTATTGTAACTGAAGAGTGATACCACACCAAAGTAGATTAATTGTGTATTATTGACCAAGTGCTGACTATCCAGTGACTTCTTTTTTTTTTTTTGAGGCAAGGTCTCGCTATGCAGTTCAGGCTGGCCTTGAACTCACTTTTATAGTGCAGGCTGGTCTCGAACTCGCACCAATCCTCCTGCCTCAGCCTCCCGAGTGCTGGGATCACAGGTGTGCGCCACCACACCCGGCTTCCAGTGACTTCTTAAAAGTGCTGATTTTACATGGGCTGCTTAGATGTTATCTCTAAAATGTTATCTTAACCAAGTGTAGTGATGCAGGCCTGTAATCCCAGCACTCAGAAGGCTGAGGCAGGAAGATTACTGCAAAGTCAAGACCAGCTCAGGCTGCAAAGTGACCAGCCTAAACCGTATAGCAAGACCCTATCTCAAAAGGAGACCCTGCCTCAAAAATATGAAAGATTTTTTTGGGGGGGAAAAAAAAAAAGCATTAAGATAATGAAGGGCTGGCCAGATAGCTCAGCAGACTAAAGCACCTTCTTAGGCAGGCACAGGGACAGGGTTTTGATCCCCACCATGCCATACTGGCCCTACTCCTGGGGGTACACTGAGACAACTGGGTGTGGTAGCACAAACCTGTAATCCCAGTGCTGGGGAGGCTGAAAATGGGAGGATCACTGCGAGTCCAATCAGTGTAGTGAGACCCTGTAGATCCTGTACTAAATACATTTAAAAAAGAGAGAAAATGAGAGAATGAAAAGCCATACCATATGCAGGAGAAAATGAGTTTTATAAACAACACACAAAGACTGAAAACTTAATAAAATAAAAGTAAATATATGAGCATAAAGTTAATGAAACATGTTCAAAGAAGAAATTCAGGTGGCAAATAAACACATGAAATGAGAATTTATTTTTTTAAGAGAGCACAAAGTAGTTGTATTAGTTACTTTTTGCTCGTTGGTGGGACAAATACCCAACACTCAAAATGAAGGAAGGAAAGGTTTATTTAGCTCACAGTTCATGGAGGTTTCAGTCCATATTCGGTTGGCCCAAGGCTGAGTGGAGCACGGCGGAGAGCATCCAGTTCAAGGCGGCAGAACAGCAGCAAAATGGTGGCAGAGGCAGCCAACCAAACAGGGCAGAAGAGCAGCAGCACCAGCTCGAGCTCCAGTCTGTTTCTCTGTCTCTCTTTATATTACATTCAGGCTCTCCGCCTTAGCTCCCGCCATGGGCTACACCCATAGTCCCAGAAGTACTTCCACCCATAATCCCATCAGTACTAAAACCCATAATCCCAGGGATCAAGGATCAAGTCTCAAACTCTAGAAGTCCCCGCCCAATGACTCCATGAGGCTTTGGGGGGACAACTAGACATAAGCCATAACAGTAGTATTAAAACAAAAATATGATACAGAATTTCACTAAACAAAATAATATGAATTGCATAGTATTTGTTATATTGCATAGTGTTGTCTTCAAATTAGCTGTGCAGGGCTAGGAGATAGCTCAGCATAAGCACCTGCCTGGTAAGCGCAAGGTCCCAAGTTTGATACCCTGTACTGCAAAACAGCAACAACAAAATTTGTTCATATTCCAGATATATACATGCAAAACTGGAAGAAGAAAGAAAAAAATATATTAAAAAGTAAGAAAAAAAGAAGGAAAAAGAATTGGAAAAAGCTATCTTTTTTTTCTTTTTTCTGAAAAACATGCCAAGTGCTAGAGAAAGAGTGACTGGAACTCTCTTGAGAACTGAGAGCAGTGCAGAAAAGAACAGCATTTTGGAAAATAGCTTGGCAGTTTCTTACAAATGTTCACTGGGCAAGTTACTCATTTTTAGTAGTTTTTTTGGTTTTTTTTTTTGTCTTTTTGAGACAGGGTCTCGCCATGCAGTTGAGGCTGGTCCTGCGCTCACTTTTGTAGCCCAGGCTGGTCTCGAACTCGCACCAATCCTCCTGCCTCAGCCTCCCAAGTGCTGGGATTACAGGTGTGAGGCACCACGCCCGGCTATTTTTAGTAGTTGTATTCATCATTGACCAAAACTAGGAAGGACCCCATTATGACATCTCTTAGCTGGTAAATGTGACAATAGAAAAATTCTGAGATATCCGAAATTCAAACTGGCTAGAAGATGGAAAGGAAAAGAGGAAGTTAATTAGCAAGCAATGCAGAACTGTGTGTTGGAAGCTGGACTCCAACCTCAGCCCCCCCCAACCCCCCACACCATCAGGTGATACTGTGACCCACTTAGAAAAGAATTTTAACTGACTCTTAGCTGGTCATCGCGAGTTCTCCTGCATAACACTGTCCACCTGTCCCAAAGCTGCCCATGTCTTAATTTCCTGGCTCCCTTATCCATAGCCAGTGTAAGTTCTTGGTAAATGATTTATGCCTTAATTCCCAAAATTTTGTTGCAAGAATGCTAGTCCCCAATCTCTCTAATTTCTATAACAGCTTGGTAAACTGTTTTACTTAAGAGAATCACCATCTCAAGTTTTTAGTTTAACAAGTGAGTGAACTATATAGACTAAGAAAAGCACAGACTCCTAGTACTGTACATGAACCAGCATGGGTTAGCCTCCTATACATTGTATGCTAGGTAGAAGAAAATAGTTTTAAAAAGCTACATTCTGTACAAAACCATAGTAACAGAAAAAAGATCAGTGGTTGAGAGGAGTCAGTAATGATAGGTAGATCACTTTACAAGAGCAACAAGGGGGCCTGGGGAAATAGCTCAGTGGTATAAGTGCCTGCCAGGCAAGTCCAAGGTCCCGCATGCAATCCCCAGTACTGCAAAAAAAAAAAGAGAGAGAGAAAGAAACAGGACTGCGGAGATAGGTCAGCAGTCTAAGAACTTACCTAGGCAAGTGTAAAGACCCAGGTTTGATCCCCTGTACCACATGCTGTTCCAGCTTTCCCTGGGCATAGTGGTACATGCCTGTAATGCCAGCGCTGGGGAGGCTGAAACAGGAGAAGCACTATGAGTCTAAATTGGATAGTGAGACCCCCGTACCAAATACATATATAAAAATAAAAATAATCTTTTTTAAAAGCAACAAGGGTTTTTTTTTGTTTTGTTTTGTTTTTAAAGGAACAAGGGGATTTTTTAGGGATAATAGAACAGTTTTATATCTTCTGACAATACAACAGTATTGTCATGCAACAGTATTCTTCATACAACAGTATGTGCTTGTCAAAACCCAGAGCTGTGTACTAAAATGTTGAAATTTTGCCTCAAAATGTAACTTGTACCTTAATCTTAAATATTAACAGTAAAATTATGAGGTATACATGGTGGTGCATGCCTATAATCCCAGCACTTGGGAGGCTGAGGCAGGAGGATTGCTGTGAGTTTGAAGCTAGTCTGGGGCTCATAGTGAGTCTATGACACCCTGAACTGCATAGTTGAGACTCTGTCGCAAAAAAAAAATAAAATAATAATAATAATAATAATAATAATAAATAATATTACTATCCATGCACAAAAAAATAAAACTTAAAAATGTTGTAATTCCTATGTAAATTTAGAAAATGACATTTTAGTAAGGCAGAGCTTGAGACAGAATCCTACAAGTCTGAACTGCATAGCAAGACCCTGTACCAATGACAACAAAAAATTTTTTTTAAATAAATAAAACAGCTTCTGTTGATTCCTTGAAGATAATTGTACTTCATTTTGTAGTTTGCAGGAGGTATTTATTCCAGGCTTGAAGCACAAATCAAAGCCTCGGTGCCAGTTAGTACACGACAAAGCAGCTCAGAGAAAAACACAAGGTAAATCTGCAGAAACTAATTCAGGATACGTATGGAGTGATTTTTTTTTTTTTTTTCATAAAGAGTAAGAGGGTTGTAAAGCATGGTAACATTAGAACCACATGATTTGAGGGGCAGCCAGATAGCCCAGTGGATTAAAGTGTCTGCTTAGATAGATACAGGGACCAGTTCAATCCTCATGCCAGTCCCACCCCCTGGGATACACTGAGACAATGACTGAGACTGGGCGTGGTGGCAAGCGCCTGTAATCCCAGGCTTGACAGGTGGAAAACTGGAGGATCACAAGTCCAATCTGTGTAGTGAGAGCCTACAGACCCTGTACTAAATACAAAACAAAAACAAAACAAAAAAACCTACATGACTTGAATTTGGCTTTATGTTTTGTTTCAAGGATTAGGTCATCAAGGTACTAATGAGAACCAGATTTTCATTTAAGAATTATAACTTTTAAAATCGTATCATAAAATTTAATGATTGGGTCAGGGAGATAGCTCAGTAGAATAAGCACCTGCCTGACAAGGGCAGGGTCCTGAGTTCAATCCCTGGTACCACGCACACACACACACAAAAATAATAAATAAAAATAAATAAATAAAAATAAAATCTAATGAAAACATTGACCATTTGTTTTTGCTGTTTTTTTGTCTGTGGGTCTGTTTCCATTGTATGCCCATTGCAACTATGATTTGTAAAACTGACATATTTACAGATTATGTAGTATGTTATGTTATATAAGTCGCTAAAGTCTTTCCATTCCTTGACTTATTTTTCTTAATATAGCATAGCGCACAGGTCTTGTATCACTGTACATCACAAATTGTCTTACTTAAGTCATCATTGGGACACACCTGACACCCACAGCTCTATGAATGCATTTCTTTTGGCTCATGGTTTTTTGAAGGTTCAGCTTTCTCTTGGCTGGTTCCAAAGCAGAAAAGTTGTCATTGGAGGGCCTGAGCAGAGGGTAGCTGGAAGCAGAGAGGGAAAGGACTCCAGGCGACAGCCCTCCCTGTCCAGGCCTTGCTCTTAGAGTGCCAGTCACTGCTGACTTGCAGCCCTTGAGCAGTCACATCCAGAAGCCCCACCTCCAAGCCCGTGAGACCGTGGGGTCCTTCTGAATTAAAGTCATAGCGCAAGTTTTCTGTTAAAAGTTGAATTCCTGAGAATTGAACATTAATATTCAGATTAATGCCTTATCTGTAGTTCTGAAAGCTGCAATGCTCAGAAGGTGAAAAGTTTTCTTGGATATATTCAAACTGAGCCTACCATGTGAATATTTGTGGTCTTTTTTCTTGCTATGTAAGTGTTCATTTATTTCATTTTGAAGAAACATTATTGTATTTGATTATCTATCCCAGATAAATAATATGCAATATACATAACTCTTGCATCTCAAAAAAAAAAAAAAAATCAGAATTCTAAATATATCTCTAAGGGGTTTAGAAAATAGATTACAAAGTTTCTGAATATTTATGTTGTCAATACACTGTATCAGCAACTTCCTGTTGGTTGTTCTAGAAGCAAGTATGACTTTTCTTTTCTGTTTGAAAAATCTAGGTCTAAAAGTCGTTTTGGTCAAGGGCGTCCTGGATGAAGCTACTTAAAATATAAAGGCAGAAGGTACTTCTGGACATCCAAAGTCACTTCTTGAAGACCTTCAGATGATGACTTATAAATGTTTTATTTATTATTCTTACAAGATATAATCATCAAGCTAAAAATACATATAGTTAGATTTTATAAAAACCAACTGTAAATAATGAAACGTCTTAAATTAATTTTTAGTATGAGATTAAGCTATGTAGAAAATGATTTTTTACAGATTTTTGCATAGCTAAAATTCCTTATTTGTTCTTTATTTGAAAGAAAAGTTTAAATGGTTACATTTCTAGGTTCTTTTAAGACATTTTAAAAAATTAGGAGTACACAGCTGGTGGTGTCCCTGTGCATGGGCGCTGACTGCTGTACCTCGTGGACAGAGCACCAAGAACTGCAGCTGGTAGGATGAAATCGCCTGTGGTGGTAGACATGAGTTTGCATGAATGTTACAGAGTGAAAGATCTCAAGACTGCATTAAATAAAAGTGTCTAGGTGTGAGTTGTTTCAATACTGTGTTAGGCGGAACTTTTTTTTGGCATGATTCTATGGAAAGTACAGTGAATCCAACTTCTTTCTGCTTTTGATGCTATTGATCAGTCATCTGAGCTGGAACTACTGATCGTTACAGTGCTGAAGCCAGTGCTGCTACAGGTTTGCTAAAATATGTGTTGGTAGATTTAGCCTAATAAATCTCTTCAGTTGTAGGGGCCACTCATCACAGCATTTCCAATGCACCATCCATATTTATAGCCATTTGTTTACATAGGCCTTTTTTTTTTTCTTTTTCTTTTTTCATAGACTTTTAAAACACTTCCAGTTGTTAGTCACTTCAAAAGTGTTTAAAAAAATACATGTAATGGGTGAAAACTTTCATATATTCAAGAAAAATCAAATTTAATCAAATCTATTTTATAGATCATGTTTTACTTTTTCTAGCCATGCAGAAAGAATGCTCAGGGAAAAATTGTTCAAACCATAAGCATATTATAAATTACGTGTTTGGAAGTTATTTATATATAGGACTCTGAAAAACTAAGATGCACTGTTTCCTCTCTTTTCATCTTCATTTGCCTTGTCATTTAACTGTGCTCGGATTGCTTCGGAGAGCAGACTGATACCATGTGACCAATGGCCATGTTTTGAAATGCTGGAGCATCACCCTTAGTTTTCACATTCAGAACTCACTGTTCTGAGTTTGTGTTTTAGTTGATATTTGAGCTAGCTACTGATTTGATATTTTATGTATGGCTTTGCCGAAGTTTATGTTTGGATATTTTGTTCCAATATATATTTGTTTCAATTGTTTAATACTTTAGGAATAGATTATACCATATTTATTTCCAAAACCAGGCATTTTATGTTGCATTATGTGTAACTCCTGTTAAATACCAATGTCTTGTGGTGGTGTTAAATACTCTGATAAAAGAATTTGGCCATAAACACATAAGCAGTGCTGTTGTGGTGGCAGTTAGAGAAGGAAGATACTGTTAAACTTTTCTCCTGGAGGGACTATACTACTGAATAGATTTATAAAACCAGAATTTAAGTCTTTTTAGAATATGGGTTTTGTTTGATAATCTCTCTGTAACACATGGCATATGCACCACCAAAGTTTTACTTAAATTCCTAACATTTTGCCAGATGCTTTGAGGTTTTACCTTATGTTAATTCTGAATTCACACTTTGATTGAAATAAATGTTAATGACACAAATTTTGGGGAGAGTCCCTTAATCTCAATCATTTTATCTTCTCAGAAAAAAAGTCTAGATTTCTCTACATTTCACAGCTGTTCATGGAAATTTAGCTCTATTATAAGGTGAAAATTTTAAGATTAGGCTAATAGTGAAGGAATAAAATGCTATACAGAGCTCCATGTTAGAGCAGTGGCACACACAGAGCCCTGGGTTGGTCCCCTGGTGAGGGGACAGGGAGAAAAACAACACCACAGAGAAGATGACCAGGTAACTGCTGATAACACGTGGTGTCTTTAGTGTGCTTGAGACTTTCCATCTCAGAACACTCAGCACGGTATGTGAGATGCACTGATTACTGTGAAAACTGAGGCTGAAACTCCATTATGCTTATTTGCTAGTGGTAAGTGGGTTAGGCAAAGACTTCCCTTAAAAAGTAACATCTAGCCGGGCGTGGTGGCTCATGCCTGTAATCCCAGCACTTGGGAGGCTGAGGCAGGAGGATTGGTGCGAGTTCGAGACCAGCCTGGGCTACAAAAGTGAGCTCAAGGCCAGCCTGAACTGCCTAGCCAAGACCCTGTCTCAAAAAAGACAAAAAAAAAAAAAAAAAAAAAGTAACATCTAAACTAGCAAGCTCAGGGTCCTAAATTCAATCCAGGGAGGGGGTGGTACTAAATCTGACTAATAGAGAGTCTTGTAGATGGCGGGAATAGCTAAGGGGAAGGAATTTAAAGGAGAGAATGAAGGCCAGTAAGATAACTCACCAGACTAGGCTTTGCGAAGTGAAGGGACCAGGGTTTAATTCCCAGCACCACATGCTGTGCCAGCCACCAAGACTGGCATGGTGGTGCATGGCTGTGATTCCAGCACTGGGGAGGCTGAAACAGGAGAATCACTAGAAGTCCAAGCTGTGCAGTGAGACCCTCTAGGGAATGAGCCTGCTTTGCTTGTTGGAGGCACAGGTCAGCTATGAATGGAATGTGGTAAACAAGAGGAATAAAAGATCTCAGGGACAGTCACGGGTGTGCATTTGTGAACCTTACAAGTTTAAGCTTAAAAAGTTGGATTGTAAAGTTAGGTGTGTGGCACACACCTGTAATCCCAGCACTTGGAAGGCTGAGGCAGGAGAATCACTGCAAGTTCAAGGCCAGCCTGGACTACACAGTGAGTTCAAGGCCAACCTGAACTATATACTGAGGCCTTGCCCCAAAACAACAAAAGTTGAATTATACTCAGAGTCTGATGGAAGCTTTCCTAGCCCAATGTAAAGTAGCTCCCATCTACATCACTTGCATCATGTCAGCATGGTTTTCTGATGGCACTACTCCAATCTATCTTTTTCCATGTATTAGTTCTCAGTCTGACTCCGATACTAGAATGTGAGCTTGACAAGAACAGAGATCCAGCCGGGCATGGTAGCACTTGGGAGGCTGAGGCAGGAGGATCGATGTGAGTTCGAGACCAACCTGGGCTACAAAAGTGAGCTCAAGGCCAGCCTGAACTGCACAGTGAGACCTTGTCTCAAAAAGACAAAAAAAAAGAGAGAGAGAGAGAGAGATCCAGTCTCTGTTGACCACCACTGTGTCCCAAGAGCCTACAAAAGTCATCAGAGCAGCTGAGAGTTCACCTTGCAGGCAGGGTCAGCAAGCCCTGACCTGCGCCCAGCCTGACCTCACTTTCACCTGCACCTGCAGGTCATGAGCAAGTGGGAGCCTGGGCCCGTCGCTTCCTCTCAAGCTCTTGAGTCCAGCCCCTCTCTGCAGAGAAGCACTTCAGCTTAGTCTGAGTGAGACATGAGCCCACATGAGTTCTGCTGGAATCTGCACCTTCAGATTCCAAATAAAATAAATTTAAATGAACTACCACCTTTTTCTCTCAGTGCTCAATGTGAACACTGGAATAATGAGCAACCATTGCAAGACTTTTTTTTTTTTTTTTTTTAAAACGGTCTCACTATGTAGCCCAGGCTGGCTTCAAACCTGTGGCAGTCCTGCCTCGGCTTCTGCAATGTAAGATTACAGGCAAGCACCGTTGCACCCAGCAACTGCAGTATTTTGACAGGGATGATACCATAGAATTATAAGCACCTCACAAGCTCATCAAAGTGACTATACTCATTTTTATCATATTTTTCCCACCTTTTTTTTCTTTTTATTGGTGCAGTATTATAATCAAGAAAAAAAAAGCATCAAGAAAAGGAAAATATGGGCCACCATGAGGCTCACTAATATACATTGTATGATCAAGAAATATATTGAATGTTTATTTATTACAGTAAAAGATACATTGCCGTTCACCCATTTTAGCCACTTTCCCATTAATGAGACAAACTGCCCAACAGATACAGTCTAAAGGAGAGGCTTGTTTGCTTTGAAAAGCCTGGGTAGAGAAACACTGCTCACCTCACAGCCAGGAAGCATCGGAATGGAGGGAAGAGCCAGGAAGGACATATACCCTTCGCGGTCACACCTAGTGATCTGCCTCTTCCAACCAGATATCACTTCCTAACAGTGAGTCAGCTGCAGTAGCCCTATACTCCACTCAGTTTCCAAACACATGAGGCTTTGGGGCCCATCCCAGATACAACCCGTAACATTCCACCATGGGTCTCCAAGACACCTGCATCTCTTCGTGTAAAATGTATTTAGTCTAGCTCAAGAATCACCAAAGTCTTAAAAGGTTCAGAATTATTGAAAAATCCAAGTCCAAAGTCTCCTCTGATACATATGGCAAACTCTTAGCTATGAGCTCCTGTAAACATAAAAAAAGAAAGTTGAACATTAAAGGTACAATGGCACAGGGTAAACATTTCCATCCCAAAAGGGAGGAATAAAGAGAAAACCAGTGGGACCAACACAAGAACAAACCCCAACAGGCCAAATATTCCATCCTTCAGTTCATGTCCACAGTGGTTTAGGTGGCCCTGCCCCTAAAATACTGCCCAGTGATTATGACCCTCCTGTCTTCTCTCTCAGCCTATGGCTTTCCTCCAATATTTCATGTTCCCTGCTTCCTCAGCTTCTTGGGGTCTCCACTGCACTTGGGCTTTACTCTCACAGCTCAGTCTCACTGCTGTCATAGGGGCACAGTATGACTTCTAGGGTTCTGAAATCTGGGTGCACACCTCCCTGACATAATTCTTACATTCTGTATATGTGTAAAGCCAGCACCACATGAATGATGCCAGGTCTGCCATCAGCTCTAGCAGTAACCAGGTTTCTTTATATCACAGCTTAAGAGGGCTGTGAGTCTTGGCTGGCTGAATGCTATGGACAGAATTCTGGGAAATTTCCTAAGGGCCCTTTTCAAGTACAATGCCCCAGGGCTTTGTTCTCAAAATAGCCTTTCATTTTTTGCAAATTTGAGTCTGTGAAGGATGGGTTTTGCTGGTTCCTGTGGTGCTCTCAAGCTATCTTTTCTGTTGTCCTGTCTTAAATTATTTGGCTTCTTTTTAATGCAACCAAGCTCTCTTCTGTTCCAGCTTTACTGGCCCTACCTTCCTGGGGAAACACATAACTTTTCAAACAGGCAACTTTTTGCTCCTGATTTTCACTATAAACCTAGATAAAAGCAGGTATTTATGCTACAATCTGCACATTGAGCTGCCTTGAAGTTTCCTCTGCAAGATTATTCTGCCACCTTTAATCTTGGTTTCCTGAAAAATTTCAGAGAAAACTGGACAGATTTTCTGCTGAGGCATAACACATGGCCTGCAGCCTGTTTGTGGAGTCATTTTGCCAAACTGAAGCTTCCTCAGCCCCGTCTCTAAGGTCTTCCTTTTTATCAGCTTTCTGATCTTCTGAGCTCTAACTAGGATCTCTTGTCAAGTTGCATACAGGGCTGAGTCTATAGCCAGTGTCTCCAAACCCTTCCAAACTTCTCCTTCAAACCAGGTCCAAGGGCATCTAAAGTATAAAGTATAGGCTGGGGTGATAGCTCTGTTGCACAAGTGACTGCCTCGCAAGTACAAGGTCATGAGTTTGAACCCCAGTCCTGCAAAAATAAAAAAAAATTTTTAAAAAAATGAAGTATAAAGTATGTAACCTGAGGTAAAGTCCAAGCTGGGACATGATATGGGAGTCCTGACCTGAAGTCTAGATGCCAGGCTTGAACTCATGACAAAAGCTTTTTTGTTCCTACAATTTTGCTTGCTCTCTCTCCTATGGGTGCTTTCCTCACTGAGACCACTGCAACAACCCTACTTCCTGACAGCAAGATACAGTGCTCCCTAATCTAATCACGCTCCAACGTAAGAGGATGTAGGGGCAATTTTAGACCTAAGCCATACAGTCTCTCTCTCTCTCTCTCTCTCTCTCTCTCTCTCTCTCTCTCTCTCTCTCTCTCTCTCTTTGTCTCTCTCTCTCTTTCAATACTCCCTCTTGCTTTGAACACATCTCATCATTCTTAACACTTTCTAGAACAGTTCTGGAAGCCTCCTCAAAAGGTGTCTTCAGTTGTGCTGTCATGATTGCCTGGGTGTCCAGAGTCAATTCAAACCACTTACATTTCATGAGCATTTTGACCTTAGTGGAGACAGAAGTTGCATGTTGCTAGCTATAGTGAATAAGGTGGACGAAGACACACCATAGTGTTTTTTGCAAGCTTGCCTGTCTGTCACATGACACTCAGGAGCAGCATTAACCATATTTTCTATCCAACCTCATAAAGACAGTAAAGCCAAGTATGGCACACACATTGTCCCAGCACTGGAGAGGCTGAGGCAGGAGGATCAATGTAAGTTTGAGGCTACCCCTGGGCCACACAATGAGTGCTACCCTGCACTAAACAGCAAGATCCTGTCCCCCAAAAATAAAAACATGAAAGCGGACCTCTAGAACTGTTCCATAAAGGGCGATAATGATGGAATGAGAATGTTCTAAGTGAGAGAAAATAAATTTGAGGGAAATTAAAGGCAGTGTGTCTTTTACTGAAATAGTATTTTTATTTAATCATCATGGCTTTTTATCAGCCCTTATACATATAATAAAAATAGAAAAGATGAGAAAAATAGCCCAAAAATAGTGTCTGGGACCAAATTTGATGAAAAATTTTATTCATCCAACTAACTGAGCAAACTCCCAAGAGATAAAATGCATCTACATGGTACTGAAAATGTCAAAAGCCAAGGGCAAAGGAAAATGAGCAAGAGAAAAATGAGTGACTGCTTAAAAGGGAACCTCACCCACACTTTCATCTGGCTTCTCATCAGATGTGTGGAGGACAGAAGACAGTGAGGTGGCGTTCAGCATGCCCCAAGAAAATTCTGTCAGCCAAAAGCCTGTATTCAAAAAAATTGTCTCTCAAAAGTAAAGATCAATATATGCATGTGTTTTCCCCAAGGTATATCCATAATGCACAAGATGTAGTATGAATTTGTACAGATGGAGAAAATGTGACCCACAGATAATTTTTTTAAAGGCAGTAGCATGGGCCAGGGAAATATCTCAGTGGTCTAAGCACCTGCCTGGCAAGCTCAAAGACCCAGGTTCAATCCTCAGTACTGCATGCCTTGCCAGCCCCACACTGTGCTGGGTGCTGAAAGCAGGCATGGTGGTGCACGCCTATAATCCCAGCTCTGGGGAGGCTGAGACAGGAGAATCACTACAAATCTGAGACCCTGTACCAAATAAATAAATAAATGATTAAAATTTAAATTGGGCAGGGGAGATAGCTCAGTAGTATGAGCACCTGCCTAGCAAGCACAAGATCCTGAGTTCAATCCCTAGTATTGCAGAATGAAAAGAAAGAGAAAGAGAATGAAAGGCATTTAGTTTTGTCCAAAAGCCTGATATAAATGTTTTTCAGATGGTAGGTCTGGAATTGGCTCTATGGTCCACATATGTTTTTCTTTCTTTCTTTCTTTCTTTCTTTCTTTCTTTCTTTCTTTCTTTTTTTATTATAGCTGACTCAGCCTGTCCTGGGGGGTGGGGCTAGTGCAGCATGTGGTGCTGGGGATTGAACCGTTGTCCCTGTGGTTGCCTAAGTTTTCCTAAGCAGGTGCTTTAGGCTGCTGAACCATCTCATCAGCTCATGTCCATATATGTTAAAGTTTAACAGATAACTGTTGTACAGATGGGTTGAAGACCATGCAGCTATGTAACAAGTTTTTTTTTTTAAATATTTTTAGGGAGACCAGGGTTCAAACTCATGACCTTACACTTTCCAGGCAGGCACTTGTGCCACAGAGCTATCTCCCTGGCTCCTAAGAAAGAGTTTAAAAGACCAACTCTGTATACCTTTGACCAAAATGCATTCACTAGCATAAAAAATTAGGAAAGCATAAATTCCGACACTGTAGCTCTACCACGAGGTGGTGCTAAAGTGCAAGGAGACTGTAGTTTAAGGGTTTTTTTTTTTGTTTGTTTGTTTGTTTGTTTGTTTGTTTTTTAGCTTTTTGAGACAGTCTCACTGTGCAGTTCAGGCTGGCTTTGAGCTCACTTTTGTAGCCCAGGCTGGTCTCGAACTCGCAGAGATCCTCCTGCCTCAGCCTCCCAAGTGCTGGGATTACAGGCGTGAGCCACCATGCCTGGCCTGTAGTTTAAGTTTCATAGCAATCTTTTGTTTAGTGTTCAATACTAAGTGTGCACGTGCACTTTTGCAAAGTGAAACAATATTGGAGGGATCACTGATAAGACACATCGTGGACACTGTCCATAAGACTTCCTAGAAGAGGAAGCAGGGAGGAAAGCAGGAAGCCAAAAGGAAGACTACTTACAAGATGACATTTAAATGTGATGCCCTTTAAAAGGCCAGAAGTGTCTATTTTCAGAACTTATTCCACAGGTTCTGTAAGGATTTAGATTCTCTAACAGTCCTGAAAAAATTAAAAGGGGAACTTTTAAGTAGTTTAAACAAATAAAAAAACTGACGGCAAACAAATTAATGCATACTGAAATAATTCTGTCTTGGAAACTACAGCCTCTAAACATGTAGACAAAGACCCGCATTTCCCAGCTTGCTAAACTCTACACACCATCTTCACAGCAGCTACCTGCGACCTGCCACCCTTGTTCTTCTCACTCAGGTAGACAACAAAGCTAAGAGAAAAACACTGGGCGGGTTGATACTAAAATTTTAATAAAGGTTATTTCAGACATGGAACAAGGAGATAGAATTATAGGTGATTCGCCAGGCAAGATGGTGCACACCTGTAATCCCAGCACTTGGGAGACTGAGGCTGGAGGATCACTGTGAGTTAGAGGCCAGACTGGACTACAAAGTGAGTTCAAGGTCAGCCTGAGCTGCATGGTGAAACCTTGTTTCAAAAAGACAAAAAGAAAAAAATATATATATTAGAGATGCTTTTTTTTCTTTTTTCAGTGTGCTAGAGATGGATCGAACCAACCAAGTCTCTGGCATTCTTGTGGAGGTTTTTGTTTTTGCTTTTGTTTTTCTTTTCAAGACAGTCTCATTAATTTGCTTAGTCTGACCTGGAGCTTAAGTTCCTCCACCTTAAGCTCCCAAGTCATTGACATCACTGCCACATGCCACTGTGTCCTGCTCCCATAGGTGATTCTTTTTTTAATTTTTGCTCCCCTTTTCAGTTTTTAGTATTTTTTAGTTGTTATTAAATATTTCCACAGGACAGAAAGATAGGAGGATGATACAACAAATATTTAGGTACCCAATATTCAGCATTTCAGCATAAGCATTACAATTATCCTACACACTCATCTTCTTTTCCAAGAAGTGAGAATGTCCATGAATTTGATATTATGCCTACTTATGTTGTTATATGATATGTGTTATGCTTCTACTTTTGTGCCCATAGTAATGTACTGTGTAAACTTTACATTTGTATGATGACCTCATGCTGTAGTGTGTGTGTTTATCTGTGGTGTGTGTGTGTGTGTGTGTGTTTGAGACATGGGTCTCCCTATGTCATTCAGACTGTCTTGAGCTCACTGTGTAAGCCAGCCTGGCCTTAAACTCACACTGGTCCTCCTGCTTCAGCCTCCCAAGTGCTGGGATCACAGGTGCATGCCACTACCTTCAGTCTAAAGAAGGGAAACTTTTAATGAAACACATAAGATGATGAATGTACTCTCAGGACATTTGTGTAATGAAATACATTTTTCTTATTAAGAAAAATCAGTTATCTGGGTGTCGTGGCACATGCCTATAATCCCAGCACTCAGGAGGCTGAGGCAGGAGGATGGCTGTGAGTTTGAGAACAGCCTGGGCTACAAAATGAGCTCAAGGCCAGCTCAAGTTGCATAGCAAGACCCCGTCTCAAAAAGAATAAAATAAAATGAAATAATAAAATTTGACTCCCTGTCCCAGAATTGGATCTTGAACTCGGAGAACACTGATTTTGAGAGAAAATCTCATCAAGAGAGCTCAACTTTGTGATCCTCCTGCTTTAGCCTCCCCCAGGGAGGGGACTACAGGTACACACCACCTCACCCAGCTGATTATGTCTTTCTTAAAATCATGTTTTCAAAAAAAAGTGAAAGTTTCTAATACCCTTAGCATTTGGCCTTGTCTTCTGCATCATCTTCCAAATGACAGGTGCAAGTTATAGCAACAGTGAGAAGAATTTCTCTGAGGAGGAACTAGATGGGGAAAACATGATTTTTAACACTGGTCCCAGTTACAGAGGAACCTAAACCGCTAGTGGAAACAAGTGTTTCATCAACTGCAGACTCTGAATGTGCACTTACCTTCCACCAATGAGCGTTTGAAGCTTGCCCAAAATCTAATCAGAAAATACTCATGCCCGCCTGCTGACCATTCTGCCTTTGATAAGGTGTCTTGGGACCTGTGGCACTGGTGCCAGTAATTAGAGTAATGATGGCCAGAAAACAGAGATGTGCTCAAGGCTCCAGAAGCATGCAGACCCTAAACAACAGTGTGATAGCCTAAAACATCAAAGGAAGCCAAATTCCAACCAACTTCCCAAAAAGGGAAGGCGATAATTGGAGTCAGTTTTTACAAGGGAACAAATTCAATACAGGAGGCATAACATAGGATTATTTTATAAGTCACCCAAAGAGGCAAATGCAAAAGAGAGCAGGAGATCAGTCTACACACTACAGACCCAAAGAATTCAGCTGAGCGCTGGGTCCCATGCAGTGTCCTGCACAAGGCCAGTTGAAGACCTAGAGCGCATGGCAGTGTTCTCCATGAGTCTAGCTGGAGGTCTAGAGCCCCTGACAATGTCTCATGCAAGTCTGTTTCACAAATCTGCACAGGCGGGGGCCCGGCGGGATGGCTCAGTGGTCTAGAGCTCCTGCTTAGGAAAGCTTGGGCGGCTGCAGGGACTGCAGTTCGATCCCCAGCACCACATGCTGCGCCAGCCCTGCCCTCAAGGCGGGCTGGGCCAGCCATAAAAATGAGTGAATAAACAAAGGTTCTGAAACAAGAAAATAAATAAATAAATAAAATTAAAAAAAAAAAAATCTGCACAGGGAAGGCCCAAAGGTTAGTGGCAGGAGCTAGAAAGTCTCTCCCAGGGCTGGAGGATCTGTGCTAGCAAGATGAGGGATCTGCACTAGAGTCAGAAAGTGATGCTCAAAGCAAGGACCAGAACCTCTTCCAAGAGAACCACAATGATCCTCAGCCACAGCAAGGACCCAAGCTCCTCCAGCGATGAGAACAGCAAAGTTCCTATCAGGAAAGCCAGAGCAACACACTTCTCCAGGGGAACAAACAGCACACCATCTTTCTCTCCAGGTCTGCTTCTACGCTGTAGGCAACAAGGGCCCCCCATGGCCAGCACCACACAGACTCAGTTCAGCCAGACATTACAAGTTGATCACTACTTAATCCACCACAGTAACCAAGAAAAAAAGGCTTCTGAAATGTTATTAGAAGTGACAAAGAGGAGACTAATGCATTAGTGTGGTGCAGCTTCAGCACGGGAGTCTGCACTGGCATCATGGACAAGAGTAGCTGCACGAGCCTTCAGCTCAGCACTGCCCTGCCTGTGTCCCACTCCTGGTCCTGCCTTGGTCTTCTTGCTGCAAGTCTTGCCAGCCTCTGGCACCAGGTGTGGTCACAACCCATTTCTATGGCAGATGAAGCAGGCTGTGTTCCCCTGGCACCTGGAGCAGGCCACGCCTGCGTCCTGCAGCTGAGAGGACAGTTTCCCTATCCCAGGACTGGAAGACAGCATGATATACCCTCAATATGTTCTGAGGAATAAGATGATAAAAAGCTTAATTATTAAAGAAAAAGAAACAGCTGGTAAGAGATGTTACCTTAATTGGCGTTATAATATCATTTTGATCAAAGGCAACTGAAAAGCAGGCAAAGAAAACCTTTCTACCTCCCCACTCTTGTCCAAAAAATAAAACATAAACTCATAATTGTCTCTTTTCCCCTTTCTATGAGGACATGTGATAGGGAGCCCACAGAAAATTAGTCTGTACCTGTGAAACTTCTATGCAGTGTGTATTTTCACCAGCTTCAGGGTCCCTTGGTGACCTGGGTCATCAGACTTGTCATGTACTTACCTATAGAGAAGTAATAGTTTTATATATATAATGGGACATGTGGAGCATTCCTGTAATTTTGGCCTACAGGAGGCTGGGGTAGGATAGCCACAAGTTCATGACCAAAGCAGATTACATAGTAAGACATTGTCTCTTTTTGAAACTATTTTTTCTTTCTTTTTTGTTTTTTTGTTTATTTGTTTATTTGTTGCTTAAACAGAGTATCCCAACTTCCCAAGTGCTAGGATTACAGATATGTACCACTGTTAGCTTAATTAATAGATTTTTTAAATGTATTTTTGTTAACCAACCATTTACTTGAGAGTATAGCAGTAACTGAGTTTACATTTGAAGCAGTACACATCCAAGAGTCCAGAATGATACACATTCCAAGCGTAGTTTTAGTGTTGCTTCAAAAGTCTTTGATTTCCATTCAGCTGTGCTATGCCTTTCCATTTTTATTTCTTCTTTAGATTTCTTATACTAGGGAGACTATACGATATTTACAAATGTAGGTCTGGTTTATTTCACTTATGAGTATATGTTCAATATACATCCATTTATATATGAAGCCTTCGTTTATCATTCTTTATAGCTGAGTAATATTCCATTGTATAAAAATACCACATCCTTTTCAACCATTCTTCAAATAATGGGTATTTTGGTTGTTTCCAAGATTTGGCTATCACAAATTGGGCTGCTATGAACATAGGTGCACAAATACCACTATGATATGATGTTTTCAGTTCTTCTTGGAAAGTTCCCAGTAGGGAGATAGCTGGATTGAATGGAATTTCTAGTTCTAGTTTTTTAAGGAGTCTCCACACTGCTTTCCATAATGGTTGCACCAGTTTGCATTCCCACCAGTAGTGAAGAAGGGTTCCTTTTTCCCCACAGCCCCTCCAGCATTTGTTGCTGATTGATTTCTTTATGATAGCCATTCTTTCTGTGGTGAAATGGTATCTAAGTGTTGTTTTGATTTGCATTTCACGAATGGCTAATGATGTGGAGCATTTCGTCATGTATTTATAGGCTTGTTGAATTTCTTTCTCTGAGAAATATGTGTTCATCTCAAATGCCCATTTCTGGATTGGATCTTTGAATTTTGGAACCCTAATGGTTTTTAGTTCTTTATAAATTCTAGATAGAAGACCTTTGTCTGAATACTTATTAGTTAAAATCTTTTCAAAATTTGTGGGTTGTCTTTTCATTCTGTTGGTAATTTCTTTTGACATGAAAAACCTTCTCAGCCAAAGGAGGTCCCATTTGTTGATTCTTTTAAGTGTTAAATATGCATTTTGATTTTTGTCCATGAACTCTTTGCCTACCCCAATGTCTTCAAGATTTCCTCCGACTTTCTCCTCTACAAGATTTAGGGTTTCTCTTTTAATATTTAGATCTTTAATCCATTTTGATTTTAGTTTAATGCATGGTGATAGACCTGGGTCAAGTTTTAGTTTTTGACATGTGAAGAGCCAGTTTTTCCAGCATCACTTGTTGAAAAGGCTATCTTTCTTCCAGTAAACATGTTTGGCCCCTTTGTCAAAAATAAGGTGGCTGAATGTGTTTATATTTGCTTCTGCGTCTTCTAATCTACTCTATTGATCTTCAGATCTTTTTTTTTTTTTTTTTTTTTGCCAATACTATGCTGATTTTATCACAGTAGCTCTGTAGTATAACTTTAGGTCAGGAATTGTAATGCCTCCTGCCTTGTCTTTGATACCCAGGATTGTCTTTGCAATTCTAGATCTTTTCTGGTTCCAAATAAATTTTAGGATTGATTTCTCCAGATCTGTGAGGTATGTTGATGGTATTTTGATAGGGATTGCATTAAATCTTTATAACAATTTAGGGAGTAGGGTCATCTTCACAATGTTGGTTTTTTCTATCCAGGAGAAAGGAATATCTGTCCATTTTCTGAAATCCTCTAGGATGTCTTTTTTCAGAGGACTGTAGTTTTCATTGAATAGATCTTTTACTTCTTTAATTAGGTTAATTCACAAGTATTTCTTTTTTTATGCTATTGTAAAAGGTATTGTTTCTCTAATTTCTCTCTCTGTGTACTTGTTATCTATGTAGAAGAATGCTATTGACTTTTGTGTGTTGACTTTGTACCCTACTATACTACTGAATTTGCATATATTAATATGTAGCTTCTTGGTGGAGTTCTTTGGGTCTTCCAAGTAGATTATCATGTCATCTGAAAATAGTGATAATTTAACTTCATCTTTACCTATTCTTATTCTTTTTATTTCTCTCTCTTGTCTAATGGCTGTAGCTAATGATTCCAGAACTATATTGAATAGGAGTGGCAATAGGGGACATCCTTGTCTTGTACCAGATCTGAGAGTAAAACACTTCAGCTTTTCTCCATTTAGAATTATGCTGGCCATTGCATTGTCATAGATGACTTTTATCAGATTGAGACAGAGGCCCTCTGTTCCTATTTTCTGTGGTACTTTGGACATGAATGAGTGTTGGACTTTGTCAAAAGCCTTTTCTGCATCAATTAAGATGATCATGTGGTTTTTGGGTTTGGCTTTATTGATACATTGTTTTACATTGATAGATGTGCATATATTAAAAAATACTTGCATCCCTGGGATGAATCCTACCTGGTCATGGTAGGATTTGTGATTTGCTGTATTCTATTGGCGAGGATTTCATTGAGGATTTTGCATCTATGTTTATGAGAGAAATTGGCCTGTAGTTCTCTTTTTTAGTTGTATCTCTCTCTGGTTTTGGTATCAGTGTAATACCTGCCTATAAGAATGATTTTGAGAGGATTGTTTCCTTTTCAATTTCATTGAAGAGTTTGAGGAGTATTGATATTCTGTCTTCTGTAAATTTCTGGTAGAATTCAGTGGTGAATCCATCAGGACGTGGACTTTTCTTTATTGGTAGACTTTTCATTACATTTTGTATTTCACTATTACTGGGTTATTGAGAGTTCTTATGTCTTCTTGATTCAGTTTGGGTAGTTTGTACCTTTCTAGGAATCTGTCTATTTCATCTATGCCTTCAATTCTGTGAGAGTAAAGATTTTCAAAGTAGCTATTTATGAACCTTTGAATTTCTGCTGGGTCTGTAGTAATTTCAACCTTTTTATTCCTTATTGCTTGAATTTGGGTCCTTTCTTTCCTCTTTTTGATGAGGTTAGCTGGGATTTATCAATTTTATTTAATCTTTCAAAGAATCTGCTTTTTGCTTCATTAATTCTTTGTATTGTTTCCTTTGTGTTTTTTAATTATTTTTTTAAATTTATTTATTTTTATTTTTATTTTTATTTTTGTATTTTTGAGACAGGGTCTCGCTATGCAGTTGAGGCTGGCCTTGAGCTCACTTTTGTAGCCCAGGCTGGTCTCGAACTCGCACCGATCCTCCTGCCTCAGCCTCCCAGTGCTGGGATTACAGGCGTGAGCCACCACGCCCGGCTATTTCCTTTGTCTTAATTGAGTTAATTTCATGCTTTAATCTTTATAATTTCCTCCCTTCTTTGGGCTTTGAGTTTCATTTGCTCTTACTTTTCTTGTCGGTTTAGATGCTGAGTAAGAGTATTTATTTGTTCCCATTCTGTTTTCTGTTTTCTTTTTCTTTTAGATAAAATTATTTTTATTGTTCTTGTGTATTATTTGTCTGTTACTTGTCAGTGGCCCAGATATATCAGTAGGATGAGGGATAACAGGAAAGAATACATGAACTTTACACAACACAACAAAATCAGAATGAATGAGGCACAAATAAATAACACCAGACATTTACATTCATTTGTCAAGAATTCAAACAACCAACATGGAAGTATACAATAGTGAATACTATTTCTCACTAGACAATCAACAGAGGCACAGTACTGAAAAATTTCAGACTCAAGGCTCCTTTGGTAATCTTTTTTTTTCTTGTTTCAGAACTTTTGTTTTTATTTATTTTATTTTTATGGCCAGCTCAGCCTGCCCTAAGGGCAGGGCTGGCGCAGCATGTGGTGCCAGGGATCGAACCTCAGTCCCTGCAGCCACCTAAGCTTTCCTAAGCAGGCGCTTTAGACCACTGAGCCATCCTGCTGGGCTTTGGTAATCTATTTTATGTTCAAACTGAAATATATGAAAAAGGAAAGCCACAACTTTAAAAATGTCTTGAATATTTTTTAAAAATCTAACTCAAAACAATTATGGTTGACTAAAGACATTAAAAGGGAAAAACAACAACAACAAAAAACCCAAAAGCTTACTCTATAAAACCCTTTTGCTAATGATGAGGGTATAAAAACAATTTTATGCAAGTGTAACATCTAGAAAAATACAACAGGGCCAGGGAGATAATACAACAATAAAGAATCAGAGCAGCACTTCTTTTCTGAACAGAATAAAATGGCATTTTAAACATTGGTGTTTACCCCAATTACTTTAAAATCAGTTTTGTGATTTTAGCACAGAAGTACCATTATTACTTGTTTCCTACTTCATAAACTATTGGCACACATAAGTATTTCTTTTTTTTTTTAAATACTTTTTTTTTAGAATTTTTATTTTTTTATTTTGTTTTCTTGTTTCAGAACTTTTGTTTGTTTGTTTATTTTTATGGCCGGCTCAGCCTGCCCTGAGGGCAGGGCTGGCGCAGCATGTGGTGCCAGGGATCGAACCGCGGTCTCTGCAGCCGCCCAAGCTTTCCTAAGCAGGCACTTTAGACCACCAAGCCATCCTGCCGGGCCCCCAAGTATTTCATATTATTCAAAACATTACTTATTTTTTATGCATGAATCTTGACAAATGTTATCCTATTTAAAATGCCCTAAAGAATATTCCTTTTTCCTTCTCTTCTTAGGTGAGCATTCTGCAACTGGTGGGCAGTTCAGCCTCTTCACTGTGTTTTCTTTTCATTTTTTCTTCTTATGATCACTTTGGTAACCACTGGAGTCACTACCTTGGAAAACAGGGCCCTGACCCTGATCCTCCTCTTGCTTTTTCCTCTTTTTCTTTCTTCCTCTTCTTCCTTCCCTTCTTCTTCTTCTTCTTCTTCTTCTTCTTCTTCTTCCTCCTCCTCCTCCTCCT
>PVJA010031072.1:0-25212 GCA_004027025.1 Myocastor coypus | reverse complement strand
GTAGATGGCTTTTATCAGGTTGAGGTAGAGGCCCTCTATTCCAATTTTCTGTAGGACTTTGAACATGAATGAGTGTTGCACTTTGTCAAAGGCCTTTTCGGCATCAATTGAGACGATCATGTGATTTTTGGTGTTGGTTCTGTTGATATAGTGTATTGCATTTATAGATTTGCGTATATTGAACCATCCTTGCATCCCTTGGATGAATCCTACAAAATACTTTCTTCTTTAGGACATTTCAAATGGTCCTACATAATACTATAATATGACATTCCTCTTTCACCATTGTTCAATTTCTTTGCATAATCTGAGAGTTGAAAATCATACAAGATCTATTCTCCTTAATCTGAAGCACTTTAACTGGGTTTGCAGTGTGTAGGGATTTCATGAAAGGATTATCTTTCAGCTTTATTTATTTATCTATTTATTTTTTACAAACCCTGTTCTCCTTTATGGTCACATTGAATTTCCTGTTATTTTCTGTGCCTTGCTGTGAAGCAAGATGGAAGAAGGCACAGCTCTTTTTGCTCCAATGCATGTATTCTCCTAGTGTTGGAAAAACAACTTCGCATCTCTGGCATGAGAATTAACTCGTTACACAATTTCACATCACACTGTGTTTACATGATATTGCTCTGCAGTGCACGGTAATGCGAGGAAAGAAGGTGTGAGTGTATACAAATAGCAGTTATTTTCATTGATGCTTACGAAGAACATGATTTCGAATGTGAAGAGAAAAAGGTGAAAATGTCAGCCAAGGACTCAGCAACTCTACACAAAGAGTGTGAAGAGCTGTGGACAAGCTGCCGCAGACCGTTGCGATTCCTGCTCAGTGAACATTGAGCTGGTATTGAGCTTGCATAATGTTTGCCATGCTGCATGTGCTGACTCCATTATAACTTGAGAGGTAACGACAAAACTGGACGAACTGTAGGAGAAGATGTCAGTGTGCTGCAGCTTGCACATGGTACGAGATCTTCCATAGGGTCCTTAAATTACATGAAGGCAAACAAGCTTTCTATCCAAGCACGTTAATCTTGCGGACCATTAAAGGTAAGCCTTTACATTCCTCCATTACTTTGTTTTCTCACATGCACTCTGAACTTTATGAAAAGTAAAACCTATCTTTGATTGTAAAGTAGACTTCAATTAAAATGTTTTTAGATGGGAAGATGATACAAAATAGAAGGAATGTGAGGCAATAGTAAGCTCAAAGTAGAGTTAAATGGGTATTTCCCTGCGACGTCAATATGTATACTTATTACACACACACACACACACACACACACACACACACACACACTGAAGATTTTCTTTTTCACCCAATTCTGGGTGTCGCTGGATATCTGAACTCCAGGATAAATAAGACAGTGTGGGCACAGGTGCAAGGGAGCAATGCCCTTGCAGCCTCCATTAAATTCAAAGAGAAAGATGTCTGGTTTCCTGCTTCTGAAGGGGCACAACACATATATGATCCCTTCATACATCCATGTGGAACCTTCGAGCCTAGACTCCTGGGTCTTCCTGTGCATTGCCTTTGGCTTCCTGTGTGGACTCACAGGGGAATTGCAGTGAGTGTCTTTGAACACACACAGAATCCTCTGGCTCTGAAGCACACACAGCTTTGCCTTATTCCTCGCCTAACTCCTGGGGTGGCCCCTGAAGTGCCAAGTAGTAAATCTCACGCATATGCTTAAACGTGATCCTCCATTCAAACTTATCTCCTTCAATCCCTGGGCCTGCAGTGCTGGCCCCGCCTCCAGGGCATGCTGAGGTCCATTGAGACAAGGTGTCATGGTGCGCACCTGTGATTCCAGCTCTTGCGGAGCTGTAGGTAGGTGGATCGCTACAAGTCCAATCTAGTAGTGAGACCATGAACACCTTGTAGACCATTCCCTAAAATAAAATAAACTTATCTCGCACAATCATGTGTACATAACAATTCATGATGAATATATTTATTACGTAGTGCATAGCTATAGTAGTTAAATCTTTATTTGCCTTTTACTTTTTTATTAATTTTACTGAGAAAGAAATAGCAATGAGTGACTCAGAAAGCTGCTAATTTTGAGTGGATCCCAGAACAGGAAAAAGCCCTGCAACAGGTCCAGGCTGCTGTTCAGGCTGCTCTGCCTCTGGGACCATACGATCCAGCAGATCCAATAGTATCTGAAGTATCAGTAGTAGATAAGGTCGCTGTTTAGAGTTTCTGGCAAGCCCTCATAGTTAGCTTGTAGCGGAGATCTTTAAGATTTTGGAGCAAGGCTCTGCCATCTTCTGCAGACAACTACTCTCCCTTTAAGAAACATCACTTGGCATCATATTTGGAATTATTAGAAACTGAATGCTAAACTATGGGATGCCAGGTCAGCATGAGCCCTGAGTTGTATACCATGGGCTGGATATTATCTAATAAAACAAGTCATGAGTTTGGATGTGCTCAGCAACAGTTCATTATAAATGGAAGGGTACATTCATGGGCGTGGGTGGTTTCAAACAGGCAGATCACTACCACTCTGATCTAATAGTGAGACCCTCAACACCCCGTAGACCCTTCCCTAAAAACAAACAGAAAATCTTGACCCAGGAACAAGACCTCAAGGGAGGCTTAAGCGCCAGGTTCCCAATCTAACTTTATTACATGATCCACAAGAGAGTGGGCTAATTTCTGGTTGCACACATTTCCCTGGGAGAAAGTCTTTCTGTCTGGAACTCCACCCTGGAGGACAACACAAACCTGGGTCTCTACCACAGACCAGGGGAGGAACTGCCTTGGAGTTCAGCTTGGCAGTATTTTGCACCTTCCAGCTGCTCCCTCACAGTTCCACACAGGAATCTTTGAATCAGTGGCTGCCAGGCAAGCATGTTTACCAGTTCGCAGATGTTTGGGAGTAAGTTCTCCCAGTGTAAAGGAAAACTGAAATGAAACTGAGTGTGATCAAATTAATAAACAGCATTACATACAGTGATCACACATGACAGAAACAGTATTGAAAATAAATTTATGCATTCTTACGATGACTATATTTTATATTCTGTAGGAAATTAGTATAGGATGCACCATAAATGCATTCACTGTCCCACCTTGGAAATACAGATAAATGTACATTTCACCAAAAATCTCTACTTCAGCATCAGCATCAGCATCATGAAGTCCTCCCACTTGGGGCCCACACTCGGATAGCCTCCTGCTCGGCACAGTTTTCTCGGCTGCCCGTGTTGTGTGGGCTTTACCTAAGCTCTTCTTTCCTTGCAGTGATCTTCCATGGACTTTGACATTTTTGGCACCATGATAATTGAATTAAATTTTTGAAATATTCATAAGAAAGATGTCTAGCTTATGGGAGTGTATACCAACAAAAATGTTTGAAATTAGGGGCAAAAATTCACACTTAAGTGTTAAAGGAATTTCAGGATTTAAGGAAATGTAGGGCTTGGTGGTAGCGTTCATAACGTTACTCAGCTCTCATTACCTAAAGCATCTACAGTGAAACAGATCACACATGATAGTGAAAGCAAATTTACAGTTATTATTTCCGTTGAAGTGAGATACATTAAAAATATATTATGTAAGCTTCAGAAATTAATGAATGTCCTATAATTATTATTTGGTTTATGCAAACTGAAAATTAAAGTCATTATGGAAAGGCAATAAGCTTCCATAGAAATGTATTCTCCAATATATTAAGATAAGATAGAAAGGTAAAGCCATAAAAATTTGAAAACATTTTATAGGAAATGATAGCATAAATGATATGGGTGAGACAGGTGATTACTGACATTCATAACATTTTTGAATTTGAGATTAGCAAATGTCAACAAAGACATGCATTACCCAGTGTAGACATTTATGAATCTATAAAAAATGTTCAAACAGTAAACACAAAGAATTAACTGCAAAAATGTGTTACAGTTATAAAACATAATAGAACTATACAGTAAAGCACACATAATGAATGTGAAAATAACTGATGTCTCTGAGAGTTCAGTCCCCTTATCTTCCCTTACCAGTCTGTCATAGGTGCTGTTGGTGTAATCCGACTGGAACCGCATATGGATGCAGAAGGATTCTTTACTGAGGAAATCTGTAAACTATGTAATGACATAAACTATTTTCTGGGCTGACTTTTTGTCGCTGCTTAAGTCAACAGTGCAGGTGCATATACACTTCTGGTGGAAGACTGGGGAGGGATGCAGGACTGCAGGACCCCTTACTGCAGGCAGCCAACTGGCATGATGAATGGTGCCCACTGTGCTAATAGGACAGAGATCTCATTGCACATCCATGCTGCAACCGTTCTCTTCAAAAGTTTTGAAAACTCGGTAATCCTAACACAAGTCCAATGTGAAGGTGCAATACTTTTCTCAAATAGCAGGGGGGCATTTTTGTTTTCATTTTAATGAATCATGAAATCCAAAGTATTCATTGCTAACAGACAACTAGTGTTGAATAACGAATAAGAAAAATTTCTATTCCCAATGTTACAATTGAGTGTACTCACAGTTATAGTGCAATCCTGCCCCCATCCAACTGTGTGATCCCAAAGCAACAACATAGTGATTACACCACCCCAGGCCTGGATATGAGAGCATCTGAGGGCAGATAAGAAAGGAGAACTCCTGGAGGCAAAACATTTCGTGAACTGTTTCTTTCCTCCCACTGCACAAATCTAATGTCTTCCTTGCCATCTTTTTTCCATTCCCTCTTCTTTCTGGTATGTATACTTATAAATTGCTATTCATCGTTCTCACTAATGTATAATGCAATCAATTCACATAAGGTAATGTTCTCACATCAAGAAGTTACATACAGTACTTTCAATGAGCTGAGAAAACACTGAATGTGCAGTGAAACTACTTGAATAGCATAAGATCCATTTTTTCAAAGGTTGTTTTACTTAGGGTCTTCCCAACCATATAGTAAGTATCAGGGTTCTTTGACAAAGGAATTGGTGGACATCACTAAACTTGGAAGAATTTGAGCTCAGAAATGGTTGTACGTACCGTGGGCTTATGATATTTTTTCACCACCTGCATATCCTAGATTACTGTTATGGAAATGAACTCCAGAGAGCTAAAACAAGTTCACCTTGGAAAAATGTATTTCTACGTGACTGGGTGATTTATTAATTCATTATAACCATGTTATTTGTTGTGTAGCAGAAGAACATTTATGGGAGCATTGTGATTCTCCATTTAATGTTGATTATATGGTTTTCAGATATATTTTCTCTGGGTACACTTAGTGAACTCTTCATGCCATGGTGAATATCAGCATGACAATAGTTAGTTTTAAAATACAATCTTAGAAGAGGCAATTTTGCCCGTCAAAAATTATTTCTGATGGCAGAGTTCTTTAAACTTCCATGCAGAGTATTAAAAATTTGAGCAAGGTGCAAGCATGTGAAAGATGTCTATTTATATAACAACCCCTTTGGTCTTCAATTATTTGTCTTGCATAGTTACCTAAAGTGTGTTTAAAATTCCAGCGAACAGAACTGGAGGCAGTCAGCTGTATCCCGCGGGTAGCGCATAGGTGTGAGAATGTCACAGATGTAGCAATGTGGTGTTAACCTGAAGAATAATGACCATTTCCCATGCACAACATAAATGAACTAGACTATGAAAATGAAAAATTAGAAGAACTCTGGTTATCGTGGTCTGAGGGAATAGAGATCAAAAAACATCATTGCTATTACTATGTTTGTGGGGCAAAAATGCGCTCTAGGAACTTCTGTCATGCCCAGTTTGAAGCCCATGCGCATCTATGAATTGTGGGACAGAGCCCATTATGGAAATTCTTTATTAAGTGTATTTGGTCCATGCTCTCCCAATTTTGTGTCGTAAAAAGGAAAATCTCTTATGGTAAATTAAGCCAATGTATTGGTATGCTCCTATGCAAAGGATACTGATTGGGGAATCGGAGAGCTACCATGGCCTACACAAACCAAGAGAGATCTAACTCAGCAGCAACTAAGCAGCATTTATTGCATATGGACACAGAAAACAATGTAGCTGAACAAAATTTATCCAGTCAGTATGACCCCTGCAGTGACTTCAACTAATTGACCAAATGCAACCTGAATAGTTGGTTGCACAGCAAGTGCTGAGGTAGAAGCAGCTGCCTGACACGTACAATAACAAAATAAAAGGAAACAAAAACCACCTCATTATAGAGGGGTCTCCTGCGTCCAAACACAGCTCCGTCACTCTGATCAGCTGTATCTCAGCGGAGTCTGTGGCACAGTTCAAGTGCTCCCAATCTAGATCCTGCTGCAAATTCTACGGCACTGTCCATAGTGGGATAGATGGCATGATTTAACTTTCCTGTGCTCTCTCCCTTTTGCTCTCCACTATCGGTGAGACTCATAGCTCCACGGTGTACCCCAAGCAGTGGGCACTGATAAGGTTCAGGTGTGCGCAAGCGGGGCGCATCCCCTGCATCCCTGCACATGGCTCTGATCAGGTCTAGTTAGTGGCATCCTCTGTATAAAGGGAAACCGCGGGGAGGCGGGTGGCAGGAATATTTTCCTTGGGAATCAGCAACTGAACTGTTTGCAACTTTTGAGAAGCTGACTGAGTTCAGTGTCCTTTGCCACTCGTGAAACATAGCACATAAGGGGCTTCGGTGGCTGCATTGTTTAGGCTTAGCGTTACCTTGTGAAGGTCTTTTTTTTTTTTTTTTGATGGAAGTCAAAGTGTCACAGCCCAGAGGTGGCACTTTTATGTAGTTAAATTTTGTCTCTATTATTATTATCTGTATTATTATTCTTTGTGGAACCAGGGACCAAACTCAGATTTATCTCTATTGTTGAAGACACAGGAAGTTAGATTAAGTAACTCTCTATGTGAAGTTTGAGTTAAAGTTTATCTTTTAAGCTTGGCGTGCTTGTGTGGAACAAATATTGATACAAAATAGAAAATAATCATAATTGTTTCTATAGGACAATCTGGGTTTACAATAGTATACTTATTTGGGAGCAATACACTTAATTAAGTGTAATCAGACAACTTCTGACAAAAAAAGAAAAAACAGAGAAGTGTGTGTGTTTACCAACTACAAATATATTAGTAGTTAGTTCACTGTAGAATACTAGCAGACAGTAGTTTGCCTACATGGATGATGAGCATAAGAAAGAAATCAGGAAAATAATCTCATTCATAGCACATACAATAAAAATAACATATCCAGGGATCAATCTAGCAAAATATAAAGGACTTCTATGACCAAAATTTTGTATCTCTAAAGAAAAGATTGAAGAGGCCATTACGTAAAAAAAAAAAACCACCACACTCTTAGACAGACAGAATAAATATTGTCAAAGTAACCATATTTGCAAAGATGATTAATGTGATTCCAACCAAAATACTCATAGCACTATTCGTAGAACTAGAATTGGCAACCCTAACATTTATATAGAAAAAGAGGAGAAGCAGAGTAGCTAAAGTAATCTTCCTTGTAAGTACCAGGGCTAGGAGTTAGCTGTACCAAGTACATAAAAAGAAAGAAATTCTAAAAAAAATAAAGGTACCAGTATAGTAGCAAATTTGAATATAAACTTAAAAACTATAGTGCTTAAAGTAGTACAGAATTTGCACAAAAATAGACACTTAGATCAATGTGTTGAAAAATGGAATTTCTCTACAATGTAGTTGGAATATAACTTAGTACATCCACTATGGAGATTAGTATAGATATTACGAAAAAACTGAAAGTAATTTTCTGTGACCCAAACTTTCCTTTTATACGAATTTTCATAAAATGTGAAAGTCATCATTTTATAGAGATACATTCTCATATCTATAGTCATAAAATACACAATGGCAAATTATGGAGGTGCCCTATATGGAAAGAATCGAATCAGTTGTAGGAAAATGGGTGAATCTCCAGACCATCGTGTTAAGTGAAGTTAGTCAGAATGGTGAACATTGCAAGTTTTCTCTAGTTATGATGAAAATAAACAAAAGGCAGAGGAAGAGGGAGGTACACATGGTGGGACCTGGGGATGGGAACATGGAAAATAAGTTGTGGAGAGGGCAAGTAGCACTGGGGAGTAAACATGATCAAGGCGTGGGCCAGAGAGATACCGCAGCAGAATAAGCTCCTGTTTTGGCAGGCCCAGGCTCCCCATGCCACACCAGCCCTGCCCCTTGGGTACACTGAGCCAGAGGAGGAGTCTGAGCGTGGTGGTATGTGCATGTAATTCCAGCATTGGAGAGGCTGAAAACAGGAGGATCACTATGAGTCCAAAGTCTGTAGTGAAACCCTGTACCAAATACATAAAATGAAGATAAATAAATAAATAAATAAATAAATAAACATATATCTAGGTGTAATATTTATATATACTAATTGCCAAAATGATTATAATTATCACATATTACAAATATATAGTTAAAAATAAAAATAAACTTTTTTTTTTAAGGATTTTATTTTTTTATTTTTTTTAAAATTTTATTTATTTATTTATTTTTTCAGAACCTTTATTTATTTATTCACTCATTTCTATGGCCAGCTCAGCCCGCCCCGAAGGCAGGGCGGGTGCAGCACGTGGTGCCGGGGATCGAACCGAGGTCCCTGAAGCCGCCCAAGCTTTCCCAAGCAGGCGCTTTAGACCACTGAGCCATCCCGCCGGGCCCCAAAAATAAAAATAAACTTTGTATTTGTGTATTATTAAAACTAGAAAACAGTTTGGAAACACAGAACAGAGGCTGGATCTTCTTTTCTCTTTCTTTCTTTCTTTCTTTCTTTCTTTCTTTCTTTCTTTCTTTCTTTCTTTCTTTCTTTCTTTCTTTCCTTCTTTCTTTTTTGCTATGGGAGATTAAATTTAGGCCTCTGCTCTTGCCAGGAAGGCACTTATTCTATTGAGCTATTATCCCAGCCCCAGGGTGCATCTTAAGAGCAAAAAAAGGAAATAAAGTCATGTATTCCAAAGATTTTTGTAAAAGTTACAAACTGGAAGAAAAAAATGAAAGAGAAGATGGGCAAATTGGTCAAGCATTTCAGTGGGTGTTGATAATAAAAACAAGTGAAATACCATTGCGTGAGGTGTCTTCATTATTCTCAAGCTCTCCCAGTTGATCATATGGACAATAATGTGGACAGTGCCTTGCTGAAGAACAAACAGATCTTCATGCATAGAGGTGTTGTTCGTATTTAAGGAAAACAGGTTTCTTGTTTATGTCCATGCCCTCCAGCTATGAACAAATATAAGGACTTACAAATCAAATCTAGATTTCTTGTGTCTCTGTATAATGGCATCTCCTGGCTGGCACTGTGTAAACCAGGTGGATAACTTGAGAATAAACGATTTCCTCAACCAATGTCTCCTCAACTCTGAAAAGTACAAGAGGGTCTTAGAAAGCAAGAAGCTCGTGCATAAGTAGTGGGGACAAATATGATGGTTCTGAAGAATGTCAGGAGAGAAAGCCAGCTCTGCATCATGGCAATGTACTGTGGCAGCACAGACCAAGAGAACATAGGTGAAAAGCTAGTACAAATAAAAAAATCCAGTAGTAAGTATGTAGTCATTCCCTATTCCAACTACTCCTGGAACAGAGACCAGATCACTATATACTAATATTGCAGGGTTATGTCCATAAACTTGGGTCATTGGCAAGGGTTTGTAGATTATGTTCCTGTAGCCAGGTTCTGTGATCAAAACTGTGCACTCATGCCCTTCTAAAGAACAGTTTAAAACTAAATCAGAATGCCCTTCTTTCCCAAGAAGGCCCTTTATTATATGCAGAGCACTTCTGTTTATGTGTGTCCAATTTGAGGGTACAGAAGGGTAATTATTATCCAGACAAACACATTTCAAGAATCACCAGTGGAAGGGTTTTCTTTCTCCTGGAAACAAAGCCACGTTTTATCCTTTCTTCAACCATGAATATTTCTGTGTTCTTTTAGCATTCTTCTTGGTTACAAAGAATACTGCACAGGAGCTTAGATACAGTGCCTAAGATCCTACAGAGACGAATACGCTAAGAAAAATCATAGTTCACTATGCCGGAAAAGTGGGTCTCAGGAGAATTCTGAAATAAAACATTGCCTGAGAGTCCCTATTAGTTTGGTGGAGCAACCCTTATCTGATGAAGCCAAAGTTGATTCCCGTTTATAACTAAACATGAATAGTCTTAGGCAGGTTTACTAGCAGTGAGTGTTCTGCACCTCCTGGGAAAGAAATGTTCCTGGTCTAATGTTCTCCCAACATAAACAAGCACTTGTGTACATGAGATTACTTGTCACAGTGGTATACTATCCAGGAATAATGGGATAAGTTGGAGAGCCGCAATGGTAGATTCAAAACATAGACATTATTCATTTAAATAAATAATTGTTTCTAAATTTCTTTTGCTTTATTTATGCCAAAAAATAGTTATCCTAAGATCTTTATTTTTCAATAAGATGTACAGTGGAGCTGCAATGGCTGAGGTAAAAACAACTGGTTGAGAAAGTCTCCTTCAAAGAATTACAGTTGTCTAAGAAATCTCTAAATCATCGCCTGTAATTTCTTGATCACTTGGATTTGACTACGTTTCTAAAGGTTCATTACCAAGGCTGCTCTTTCCTCTCCCTTTATATTACCAAGTGTGCTGCGCTAGAAGTTAGACCTAGGCATCAGTCATGGCTCGGCAACACACCACACGTGGCTGTGTCCAACATGTACGCATGAACTGCCACGATGGAGTAGTGCCTGGACTGCCTTTATGGAGCCAGAAAAGATGAAAGCTGGAGCCATGCAAAAGGCTCATTGAGAAGCATGACCAGGCAGAACAAAAGGGTACACAGGGTATGTGAACCAGGAAATATACCCGCCCCCCACCCCCCACGAAATAAGCAGCCCAGAAAGCCTGTGTGGGTTGTTCATCTCCTGGGAAGGATGTGATACTGGACTGATGCCCCTTGGGACACTTCCGTGTGTGAGGTAATCACCACCCGTGGAATATTCTCTCAGAACAAAGGACTCCAAATTGAAAGAAAAAGGGGATCAAATAAAGGAGCTCCACACACCTGTGATAGATACATGAATAGCACATGTATAAATAACTATCAATCAAAGAAGAACTTGCCATGGAAACTAGGAAATACTTTAAATTCATTGTAAATAAAGGCAAAGTATATCAAATTTGTTGGAAGTACTTCATGCAGCTCCTAGAGGAATGATAGTGGTTTTAAATGACTATGTTAGAAAAATAATCAGTCAATAAACTAATAAGCACTATTGTTAAGGATATATATAAAAAATGAATAACTGAACCCAAACCAGGGGAAGGAAGAAGGACATTTTATACACCGCAGTGGAAATCAATAGAATAGGCAACAAAAAAAAAAAAAAAAAAAAAAAAAAAAAAAAAAAAAAAAAAAAAAAAAAAAAAAAAAAAAAAAAAAAAAAAAAAAAAAAAAAAAAAAAAAAAAAAAAAAAAAAAAAAAGAATGAAATAAGATAATGAAATAAATGGAAAATTAAGCTCCTAATATTCTAATATAACCTCCAAGAGATAAAACAATTATAAAGGAATATTACAAGCGATTGTGGACCCCCAAATTAAATAAATTAAAAGTGGACAAATGCCCAGAAGCATACAAACTAACAAAACTGGCTTGAAAATAAATATAAAGCCTCAGTCAACCTAGAAAAAAGAAAGATTCAATTACAAATTTTGGAACTTATTAGAAAAATATTTAAGTATTCACCACTGCCTTCAAAATAAGTGGCAATCGTTAGTGCAGTCACGTAGCCTGTCCTGCGCACACGCACGTCTTTCACCTTCCATTCTGGCCGGTCTCTTCTCCATTCACTCATACTAGTCGGCATTCCTTTGAGGAAGTTTCTTTTACTATATCTATCATAACATTCAAATTTTCTCTACTCCTTCAGGTTATTATATTTTGGAGATAATACAATTTGTACACATATGGATCTGATTTATTGGACTGATAAGCACCAATTCTAGTTGCATCAATTTACCTAAAATATCCTCAAGTGTATCTTTACAGCTGAGTAATACTCCATTATATAAAAATACCATATTTTATCCACTTCTTGGTTGTTGGAAATTTGTGTTATTTACAAGCTTTAGGAGAAATTTTGCTGCTATAAACTTTGGTGGACATATATTGATGTGACATATTTTCAATTCTTCGGAAAAATACTCAAGTGGAAATGCCTGGATTGAGTGGTACTTCTAATTCTAGTTTTTTGAGGAGTCTCCACACTGTTTTCCATAGTGGTTGTACCAGCCTACACCCCTCCTAGCCCACACCCCGAACAGTGGAACAGTGTTCATCTAGCATTTGCTGTGAGCTGCTTTATCACAGTCATTGTTTCTTGGGTGAGAGGAATCCAAGTGTGGTTGTAATTTGCACTTCTCAAATTGCATTGTTTTGCAAATAGAAAACACAAGACAGAGGAGCAAAATATAATTTCCAGCCCCTCGGCTACCCAGAGCACACTGAAACAATCAATGTGCAAGAAATGGGAAGTCACAGGGCCCGGCGGGATGGCTCAGTGGGCCCGGCGGGATGGCTCAGTGGTCTAAAGCGCCTGCTTGGGCAAGCTTGTGCGGCTTCAGGGACCGCGGTTTGATCCCCGGCACCACATGCTGTGCCAGCCCTGCTCTCAGGGCAGGCTGAGCCGGCCATAAAAATGAGTGAATAAACAAATAAAATAAATAAAAAAAAAAAGAAAAAAAAGAAATGGGAAGTCACAAACTAGAATCTTTGAAATAATGGTAACTGAAGTAAGTGATTAACTGAAGGCCTACATAGAGAAAACCAGATTGCAAATAATCTCTCGTGAAAAAAAAAAAAAAAAAAAAAAAAACCTAAGTGGTGACCTTAATGAAAGTATTGCTCAGCACATCTGATGAAGATAATCATAAAAAAAATTAGAGGAGCGTAAAAACAAAGCTCACAAAACTAAATCTTCACAGTGGTCCATAGATCTGTCAGCATGGAACTGGCATTTGTGTACAACAGAGTGAAAATCTGCCATAAGGAAGAATAAGCCTGAGTCTTGTAGGGAAGGGATGTACCTTGATATTAAGCTATTGCATGAAAATACCATCATACTTGTAGAAAATTATTTATGAAACAATGTTGCTGCTTCATTGTTAACTGAAGTGTGTATATATGGGCTTAAGGTTTGTTTGTATATTCCATTGATACTGAAAAATTTCCATTCACTAAAAGTGTCCCTGTTCTCATGTCTTTCTTACGTGTTTTCCTGGTGGAGCTGGTCCAGATGCCGTCTCTTCATTCCGAGGGCACAGCCCAGGTGATTGAGGATCGCAGCTGACACAGACCTGCCTTCCATGATTTTTCTGGGTCCTCCTCCTCTTCCTCTCATGTATATAGCTTGTTGCCTTTTTTTTTCTGGCTGGGAGTTTCTTTATTTTGTTCCAATCTGTCCAAACTATTTTTTCGAGGTACACGCAGCACAGGCCAATACACAAGCCATAACATTTGAATGCTCCTCCCAGGAGCCTTGGCCCCGGCGATCTGGCAGAAATGCACTGCCCCCTTAGGCAAGAGTGGTGGCTCCAGGATGCTTTCCTCCCCCTGGTAAGGACTGGAAACCCTGTGTTTCTCTGAGACCAGTTTATGTCCAAAAAAAGATGGGCAGTTATAGATGCTGGTGGGAGAAGAGGGGGTGTCCTTATCCCTCTATCATCATGCCTTGTGCTGAATGAGATGCCTTCATTCAGAAGATCTAGGACCCCACTCCTGGTCCAGTGAGACTTCAAAGATATCCGTCATAAAAGGGGCCTGGGAATTCTGCCAAGTGCCAGTTCATGTCACCAAAACTAGACTTGCGAGTTTCGTGGTCCAAACAACAGATGGAAATGTCTGACAGCTCACTGTACCACATCAAAACTTGCTGTACCATCTAAAACACAGCCATACTTAATTATTAAGTATTGTTGTACTTCTTTGAAAATGTTTTTTGTAATTGCCCATTGGTTCTGACTAGTTCTATGGAAAACTTGATTGTTCATTATAATAACCTTATGTAGCCTATCACCGATATTAAAATATATACATGCTCTAGCTTTTTGTGTGGTGCTTGCCACTCAACCAATAGAGAACTTTGAGATGCTACCAATTTGAGAAACCTCCATTCTGTTATTCTTTCACCAGTGCCTGTTTCTGCGTCGGGACCCCTGGATCCTGTTGGAGCTGGACTCCAGCATTTTTCTGTCACCAAATTCTGGTAATCTCTAATTTACTTGCTTTCATCAGAGTTTTGAAATTATGGAATGTCAAATAGTAGAAATTTCAGTATGAGATATTTACAGATTGGCTTCTGACTGACACTAAGAACGTAAACTTAATTTTACTCGTTATCTGTTGGTGGCTGGATAGTTCATTTATTTTTATCATGGAATGATATCATGGAATGAAAAAAGTATTTGTTTATCTATTCAGCTATCGAGGGATATCCTGTTTGTGCTAATGTTTTACCAGTTGTGAACACAGCTATTTTAAACCATCATTCACATGGAAGTTTACATGGGTATAAGTTTAAAAACTCACTTAGATATTTTCTAAAGAGCACGGTCACTGTATTATATATCATGAGGATACATTTTGGCAAAGATGCTCAGATAGATACCAATATCTGTTGTGTACTTGAGATCAATGATGTTCATTATTTCTGCCACTAAGTGCCATTGTGCTTTCAGGTTCCAGCCATTCTCATAGAAGAGGAATGGTGCTTGAATTTGATGTGTAATTCCCAATTAAATGTGAGATGAACTGTATCTTCCAATGTTTATTTCCTAATGTTTCAGCAAGGTTGTTGGTTTGTTTAAAAAAAACATTTTTATTTTATTTATTTATTTTTAAAATTTTATTTTATTATTTTTTTTCTTGTTTCAGAGCTTTCGTTTATTTATTTATTTTCATGGCCGGCTCAGCCTGCCCTGATGGCAGGGCTGGCGCAGCATGTGGTGCCGGGGATAGAACCGCGGTCCCTGCAGCCGCCCCCTAAGGGGACGCTTTAGACCACTGAGCCATCCCGCTGGGCCCCTGTTGGTTAAGTTTTAATTAGGTTTTCCTATTTAGTTTTAAGCATGTCTTGTAAATTTTTCTTGACTCCAAATTTTATATATGTGTCTTTTCTTCAGTCAGTCCGTCCCCTATAAGTGTTCTTCCTTTAGGCAAGCTTGCTGCTTTTAGTGGTCAGAATTATCACTTATTTTGTTCATAAATTAGATTTTTGAAGTTGTATTTAAAACGTTACTTTTCCAAGTCCCATTATATTTCCTTGAATGAATTTTCTACAAATTTTATACGTGTATTTTTTATATTTAGGTGTGAGATCAATTTTGACTTAATTTTTGGAAAGATTTATGGTCTGTCTAAAGGTGTGCTTTTCTATAGGGGCTCCCATCCAAGTACTAACCAGGCCCAACCCTGCTTAGCTTCCGAGATCAGACGAGATCAGGCGTGTTCAGGGTGGTATGGCCGTAGACTCTGTATGGGAATGTCCACTTGTTACAGCAATATCTGTCCAGAGTTTTCTCTTCTCCACTGAAATGTATTTATTCTTTGATTAAATTCAACAGAAGATATTTTTCTAGGACAGTGTGTGGGCTTTTTATTCTCTTCCATGGATTGATGTATGTATTATTTTGGTAATGCCATATGTCTTGAATATTGTATCACAGTAAATTTTAATGTTAGAGGATGTCTGTCTTTTCATGTTCTTTCTCTTTATTGTGTTTTGGTTATTTTTGTCTTTTTCATTCACTAGCTTATTGTAACACTTGCATACTCTGGTGTCTCTGAAGATTTCATGTGGGAGACTAATGCTATTTTTTGTTAGGCTCCAGTAGCCAAGCACAAACAGTAACAGCATTATAAAAGGCCTTGGATGCCCTGCTCAGAATCACCAGGCCCAGCCACATCTGGAGTTCCTTCTCTCCGGCCCTCAGCTATGCGATTCCATCTGCTACTCTGTGCTGTCTTCTTCTTTTTGACTCTATTACCTCCAGGTAAGCTGGTGTGTGGTAAAAGCCTTCAGTCTGGCAAGTCGGTCAAAAGCTTTTAATGAATTTTACATGATTAAGAATGTAGTGAGATTTTAAGGTTCTTAGCCAAAAAAAGAAAATAAAATTCAAAAGGTACAGTAGATGCTGCGAAGGAGAAAGAAGCTAATCAAATGGAATGACCAGGAGATGGAGAAAAGAAAGAAACTCTTTTTGGATATATTTATAGTTGTAGTGCTAGAACTGATATCTGCTGGTCTAGTGAAAGGATCACTTAATGTGTATTTATATCTGATCATCTAAAAAGCAAATTTAAATACAATATACAATATAGTAACTATTGCTAAATTTCTAACACCTTATTTTGTGAAATACTGTATCATTTCTAATATTTTAACTATAAAAAATATACCTTCCCCCCAAATTAAGAATTGTCACATGCTCTTGCAAAGAAAATTGTGAGGCTTCCAGTATAAAATGTTTGTTGTCTTTGCTGTTACCGTCATTGTCAGATTCAGTTATATAGCATTATCAGTTACCTGTTATTTCTCCATGTTTTGGGATCTGCTGTTTATTTTTCATTCCACAATTATACCGATGTGCTTTTTGTATTATCAGCTAAAATTACCGATATTTTTGTTTTATTATTTTATTGTTTTACACAATTTATTTTTAAGAATCTTAACATATTGGCGCCCTTTATCGTTCTTTTTGTGTTTTCTGTTAGAGAAGTGTTCGTTCTTGCACCTCAGCTCTACCTCGCAGCACATTCATTTGGAATTTTTTCTTTTGCCTATCCCCTAAGACAATGGTCATTTCAATCTTTCACTTTTTCTTATAATGTCTTTTCAGTTCTGAAAGTTTAGCTCCTTCTCACTTGCTCATTCAGTTTTTCATGGGTATTGTTCCTTTTATTGTTTGTGGAAACAGCCTTTATTTCTTTAAACAATGGCTATATCACTTGTTAATTATTTCTGCACTTCAGCAGTCAGTCACTGGAGTACTCGAGGACACAGAATGATGCATGCGTTATTGTCTTTTCCTGATGCTGCTCACTGACTGGAGCAGCTTAGATGGTGAGCTCTTAGCTTACCCATAATCCACTGTCCTGTGTAGAGATTTCAGCCAAGAGTTGGCTGGTTCCAAAGCAATATATGGGATGGCAAAAGGGCTCCACAGAGAGCCATCAGTCCATGGAGGAGCAGGCAGGAGGCAGAGGAACAGCAAACAAGCAGCCAGGGAGCCCAGAGCCGGCCTTTCACTTTATCTCCTGCAAGTGACAACAGGGCCGGGTGGTGTCACCCAAACCAGAATGGCGTTTCTGATTGTCCCTTGTAAGAACCATTAGTCAGTGAACTAATCTGTTACCACACAATCCATATTCCAGCATTATGCACCCTAGATCTAGCCAGATACCTGAACACTCATATATGGGCACGTGAAGATTTGGGTGTGGGGTCTCACCATGTTGTCCAACTTAGGAGTTACTATTATATTTTATTATATTTTATATTGATATGTTTCCATATCATAAACCTTACAATTAAACACTATCATAAATATACAAAACAGTTCAGGAAAAAAGTAAAATGTGATTTTAAAACAAGCAATGTCATTTAGTTTGTCAAAGGAATTGGTTTAAGAAAACTGCAATGTGATGAATATTCACACAGAATGTGACCATAGCTTACAAACCATGCACAATTGTGGTCCTATTTTGTTTTTATCTGACTGCATTTTATCTCTTATTTCTTATAAAATTTATTTTTTTCTAATGTGCTCTTTTTACAAAAGCCTCTGTCTTCCTTGTTAATAAGTTGAGGGGATGATCTCAATGCTGCCACTCTAAACATAGAAAATGAAAAAAATAACTGTAGATAATAGCCTCACCATGTTTTCTTGCCTTTTGTATGCTCATCATTCTGATATCAGTTCAAATGCTGCCTGCTAAAGAACTCGCTTTTAAAACCAATTCCATCTTCCAGAGTGTATCTGTCCTATCGGTAAATGTTTTCTTGATTATTAGGCTAATTTCAAATGGTTAGCATTCTGTTAATTCAGTATGCACTTTGTGTGAATAAGAAAGTTTTCTTCCATTCTACTTGTCTATTCATGCAAAGAAAAAATGTCTGAAAAATAACACTCAGGAAATACTTGGTGATAACATATGTAATAGAATCAAGTAATGAAGAAATTGGTGAATTTGGGTTGCATAGCTTTCAGTATCTGAACTGTTAGCTATTATGTAAAGAAAATAAACCTGGGGAACATGATGATGAGTTGATAATAAATATTTGAACTATTTTTCCTCACAAAGAAATTCATAACTGAATAATTATGTTCTCCTGCGAAAGTGGTGGTGCATCCTCATGCCATCCAATGTCCGAAGGTCTCACCAGCTTTCCTCTTCTGCAGGAAGAAGTGGTATGGCTGCTGCCGAAGGTCACTGTCTCAATCTCTCAGGCATCTGCAGAAGAACCACCTGCAAACTACTTGAAGACGAAATCGGGGGCTGCCGGAGAAGATGGAAATGCTGTCGGCCATGGTGGATTCTACTCCCTGTCCCAACACCTGTTATCTTTTCAGATTATCAGGAACCACTTAAGCCCAGGTTGAAATGAAATCATGAAAAGCAGCAGAAGGATCATTCTCTCTCTCCAAGACCAACCATCAGGTTAAATACTTCCTACCCTATTACCACCTTTCTTTACCAGTGTCAATAATCATTAATTAAATAAATAGATAAATAAATGATTCAGACATACACAGATGCCATTCCTTTGTTATTGATTGTCAGCTAACACTCTCACTTATAGTAACTTATTTAAATGAACACTTGCCCTGGTATTTTTCTTAATGCTCAAAAAGTTTTTATATCTTCTTAGGAAGACTCCTGCAGGAAGATTCTCTGATTAACCCTCTCCTATTATGACATCTAGAAGCACATGATAAAAATTCTGATCCCTATCTATTACATAATCACAACTCACTGGCCATTTCAATATACTGGGAAATTCCATTATGTGCTCTAAGCGTTCTTCCTTGTTCCAAAATACAATAAATCCTTGGTAAACAAACACATGCATTGCCAGGTTTCATGTGTACTGCATAAGATCCATGTTGTCCAACTTATGAGTTACTATGTTTTATTATATTTTCCATAATACAAGACTCATTTGAAAGATTAGACCTACTATATTGCAAATTTTATTCTGCCTATGAAATTAGCACATTTCACTTTAATTGCTAATCATAAGATGAGTATCATATGAGAAACTAATTTTTGTAGAACAGTTTCTAACCTTTTTATTTATTTTTGTGAGACAGGGTCTTGCTCTGCATCTCAGACTCTCAGTGATCCTCTTGACTGCAGATATGCACCAACATGCTGGCTTTACATCCTGACCTGACTCAGGGCTGGCATGGGGCACAGCACTGAGAATTGAACCTTGGCACTTGCACTTGACAGGCAAGTTCTTAGACTGCCAAACTGCCTCCCCAGCCCCTAGAAGCACTGTTTTCCTGTACCGTTTAAAATGTCAACAGAGTTTCACATCAAAATGCTTCAGAGTAGACAATATATGAATGAAATTATTGAGCCAGGGAGAGAGCTCAGTGGCTTCAGTACTTGACTGGCAAGTACAAGGTCCTGAGGTCCATCTATAGTACAAAAAAAGATAAAATAAAGAAAGAATAAAAATGTTTTCTCACAATTCTGAAATCAAAAGTTCTGTGGGCACTGTTTTCCTTACAACTGGCTGACTGGTTCCTACATGCTGGTTTTGCTTTGTGTTTCTACCTGGCCTTCCCTGGACACCTGGTGCACTCTGATCTCTTCTCATAAGGACCCCCTTGGTTTTGGATGAGGGCCACCTGATGACTAATTTTACTTTCACTCTTCAAGTGCTATGTGCCTAAATGCAGTCATCTGCCTTGTTTTGAGATATGAATGGACCATTACACCCAAATACGATATATTTAGCAAGCATAATTCTTGTCAAACAAATGATAAATTTATTAATGGGAAAGAGCAACTCCCTCCTGCACAGGATCTATGAATATTTTTGAATCAATTCCCATGTATAGTTTCACTCCAATTGATCTCTCACCATACTATACTCTCCACTGTCCAGTGACTCCTTGCCACGGATGGTGCACCAATGGCATCAGTGTGGCTTCAACTTGAAGAAAATGTTGTCAGTGAATCAACTGTATTCTCTGAAATCTGCATGGCCACAGTTGATTGCCATGTTGGGCCACTGTAACAACTTAGTGGGTTGAGGGTGGCTCAGTGCTGACTAGTCTCTAAAAGGTGCCATCCCTGTAAGCAATCTTGTTTCACAGAAGTTTGTTTGAATTTAAATATAAATCTTTACTAAAAACATTTACACCACGCAACAATTAATTCAGAGATCTTTTGGCATCATGAATTCTCCTTACTACTAAACCACAACTTTCACTAGAGTTGTCTCCTTTAGTGTTCTTGATCCCACTCCGCACTATACGGTAGTCAGGCAAGTTCAATTATTACTTTTCATCCAGCTAAAATTGTTAATGAAGATTGATGCAGGAGTCTGCGAATGGGGCCAGACTTAGGACTATCAGCAATCTAAGAAATCTACCGTACGGACACAAGAAAAATATGCGATGACAGGAAGCTTGCATTCCTGGGAGCTGCGGAAATACATGTGAAAAATGTAGCCATGGTCACCATTCCAAGAGCTAAGGCTCAAGGAAGGCCTCTGAGTGAAGGTGAGGCAGCACAGCAGGCTGTCTGCTCCCTGGAATACTGAAACCTGCCCCCAGCTCTTCCTGTGCCTGGGGTGACACTCCCCAGCTTCACAGAGGAACACTTCCTATTTATCACAACACTCATGAATTCATTTTTAAATCATCCATTGCCTTTAAAAGAATTGAACTAAATGAAAATGAAACAATACACTCATAAGAAATAAGATTGTAAAATATAAAATATAGGGTTGGAACACCAATATAAGACTAATCAAAAAGTCATTCTGTCTGAATCAAATGTTTTAATGCCACCCGAACAATTTGGATGAATTAGAAAGTAATAAATCAAGAATAGGAAGTACAAAATGCTTATAAAATAGGAATCAGTTTTGCTTGGCAGACCCAAATCTGTTTTGTTTGGAAGTCCCAAAATGTGAGCTAATGAAAGATAGAAATGGTGCCACATTACCATATAAAAGAAAGTAATAGGGGTAAGAAATGCTTTAAAATATGTGAAGACAACATGAAAATGAGCACAAACAACAAATTTTAAGATAATCTTTAATCTCAAAAAATTAGAGATGCTTTGAAGGCTCTATTGGATGGAAAAAAAATTAATATCTATGCACTGTTAAAACTGTAGAAAAATATTTATATGAAAAATTATCATGTTCTTCCATTAGGAAATATTGAAATCTTTCAAGGTGCCATTGTGGAAAAATGTTTACAAAGCTCTTGGAAAGACACTGAAAATTAGCAAATCAATAGAATGTGTCTGCATAGTAATGCTTGTGCATCGTTATGGATACTGAAGGGTAAAATGAAATGATATCTTACAAATGTTATATTGGAGAATGCTCCAGGGTATAATCCTTCAAATTGTTACCAGTATATATTTAAAGTACATAGCACTGCGGTAAAGGGTCTGTATATGTAACCTATGAAGTGAATATCTGGTAATAAGAATAATGGGTTGGAAGACAACACTATGTCTTACAATAAATACTGTGAAATTCATACTACTTCGTTAAGTGAAATTCTGTAGCACTTGTATTTTGTCCTGTTTTGATACTATTTTGTACTCTCTTTAAAAGGAAAAATATAAAAAAAACATGATCTGTTCTCACAGATTCTGACTTGAAAGAAAAGATATTTTTCTCGATGAAAGGAGAAAAGCCTTACTTCATAAAAGAGCATATTGTGGAATCAACACAGACACAGAGCACAAATCTTTCTCAGAACAGAGTATTTGTCTAAGTCATTTTTGGGAAAACAAAGAAGAGACACTAATTACAACTTTTTAAAGATGCAAACGGTGTACTGAAGAACTTGTCACTGAAGCAGACATTGCTTCATTTTCTAGAGACTTAGTGATGAGGACAACATAGAACATGGCTGTCATTCTCTGTTCTTATCAGAGATGTCACGGAGGACACATTTTGCATCCTCATTTAACCATTTCTCATTTCTCGAAGGCACCTTCTGATTTTCCAATCCTGTCCCATGTATTTATTTAGGCAGGGGCTCTGAAAATTCAAATTTTGTGTCAGGACTCTTGGTTTCCAACACCTAAATCATGTTTTCCATTGGACATACTATAAAACTTTATGATCGATATATTCTCTACTCTGTCATTTTCCATAATTTCAATTCAGAACAAAGATATAATAAGCAAAATAGGCAAACTGGCTGTCACTGCACAACAAAGGTGATGGGTGACACATTATTAACACCAGGTAGATATGAGTAAAAAACAAAATGCCGTATGCATTATTCTTCCCCTTAGATCGAACCCTGGTCCTTGCGCTTCCTGAAGCTTGCCTGATCTATTTCACTGACCCTAAACTGGCACCCTAATAAGAATAAGTGACATCTGCTTTCTTTGTTGCGTTTTTCCAGGCTTTCTGAGGTTAATAGCCTAGAAATGCATGGGAAATTTACATTGAACTATTTTGGCTGATGGATCCTTAATGTAATAAGAGTCTTTCATTTCTCACATACTAAGCCAAGTGTTCTTTTCTTCTTTTTTCGCATGTATCTCATACAAAATCTCACTAGGCAGCTCTGACGAATACTAATCCTCCTCTTTTCAGACTCCCCAACTCTAGGATTATAGGCATGGGCCACCACACCGGATCTGTGCAGCAGGTATTCTAAGAATGCAGGAGACATGCACTGCATTTGATGAAATCATCTAATGTAACTGTAGTTTGTTATAAACTAACTAATATGAAGTTTTATAAAACTGAAGTGTGATTTCTTGAAGGATTTCAGTAGTAGTCAAAGCATTGTACTACATCTTGAAGTATCTTTTAAAATAGTGTTATCATGTTGGTTATTATTTTTTTGGCTGGCTGGGGCCACCAAAGGGCAGGTCTCATGTTCCATGTGGGGCTGGGGATCAAACCGTGATCCCCAGCATCTGATAGAGTTTGCCAAATCATGTGCTTTAACCAACTGAGCTATCTGGAAAACCTCCTGTTGGTTTTTATTTTGCCAAACAGTATGTTATACAAAATTCTATGTAAGTAATCATAAAATTGACCTTATTTAGATGTGAGACACTTGTGGATGATTTCTTTCAGCAATATAATTCAATCAGAGTCATACTTTTGTATTTAGTATGTAAATTAGCTTGTATATGTCAGGCTTTTCATAAATTTCATCTAATTTTTAACATACATTGATGGATGGTGTATCTATAGGATCATTCATTAAAATATAATTTTTTGTAAATCATATTATCAATAATTTAAAATGAGGCTGTGTAACTTAGTCCATTTTTTTTATATTGGATGCACTTTAAAAAATTAAAGAAATTTTATAGGGTAAAAGATTTCTTAGGGGAAAAAACTTCATTTTGATGGTAAACTATTAAGCATTTGAAATTTGTGTCATTCAGCACACTGTTTTCTCCTATGACTTTTATCATATTTTCCATACATACTACAGTCTAAGAAAATAGTTCACCATTATTTTGAAAGAAAATATTTCCTGAGGATAATTATTTAATATACTTTGTTAATATCTCACCACCTGTCAGGTACTAATGACCCAAATGTTCCTACACTCCTGTGTGAACTGTGCTTTTATTTAAAATAATTACTCATGTTGGACTATTCAAGTAGTTGTCCAAATGAAATTTCACTTTATTCACTAAAAAAGTTATAAATGGAAATTTTTGCTATGCATTACACACAAAACAATCACTTCCTATATATGTTCTGTTTTGAATATTCAGATAAGTTCCATCCTTCATTTATTGAATATATGTTAAATTCTAAGGTAAATTCTCATAAGTAAACTAGAAGGACTAATCATCTAAGTTTTTCCTGATAGCTCCAAAACAAAATTACATTTTCTTCTGTGTAATTGTGTTGAATGAGAAAATGATTGATAAAGTTTTTAACATTCTTATCTGATATTCTGCATTTATAGATTTTATATTTTTTGCACATGTCATTGAATTCAGTTCTACATTTATTTTAATTATTTTTTTCTTCCAATAGATTAGAATGCATTGTATAGTGAGTCACTGTTGTTTTGTGAGATGCCCTTAACAACACTAAAGAAAAAATGTAGGCAGAAAAATTTCTCAAGCAGAGATATTCTTAAATATGTTCTCCATTTTCAGTGTTTTCAGTCTGACAATTCCTTTTTCACTTGAACGGATTTGTGAAGTTTCTTTTTTATGTGTTTTTTGCTGAAGCGTGAGACTACTTGAATGCCTGAAGCATTTCCCACACAAACGCCATTCATGCACTTTCTGTTCAATATGTATTCTGTCATAATCAGTACAGTTAGAAAATTCAGTGAAGGCTTTCCCATCCTAACAAGTGAAGGTTTGGCATATAAATGTCATTCATTGCTGCTCATGGTGATTTATGCCTGCAGTCTGAGAACTAAAGAGGCTGAGACAGAAGTATTGTCATGAGGTCAGGATTAGGCTCAGCTATATAGTTGAACGTCAGCATGAGCTACACAGTGAGAGTCTGTCTTGAAAACAGAAACAAACAAGAGAAATGTCATTCATTATTTCACTTCAGTGTGGGATCTGTTACGTTGATCAATGCCACATAAATGACTGAAGTCTCCCTCACAGATCACATTTACATGGTCTTCTGCTGTGTGTTTTCTCATACTCATTAAAGGTTGATAATTCAAGGAATGTCTTCCCACACACATGACGTAGATAAAGGCTCTCTTTGGTGTGTTTCCTCTTATGTGTATTAAGAGTAGATAAATGAGCGAAGGCTCTCCTGCATGCGTGACATTCATATGGCTTTTCACCACTGTGTGTTCTCTTATGCTGACCGAGGTGATCTAAACGTCTAAAGGCCTTACCACACAGAAGACACATAAATGGTCTTTCCTCTGAATGAGTTCGCATATGATTTCTAAGACTAGAAACATGAGTGAAAGCTTTCTGACACACGTGACATTTATGCAGTCTTTCTCCAGTGTGCACTCTCTCTTTATTTTTTTT
>PVJA010031071.1:0-25251 GCA_004027025.1 Myocastor coypus | reverse complement strand
CAGAGGTGAGCAGACCCCAAACGAGAGGCGTAACCCGGGGACCCCGAGCGAGAGGCATAACCCAGGGGCCTGAAGCAAGAGGCATAACCCGGGGACCCTGAGCGAGAGGCATAACCCAGGGACCCCGAGTGAGAGGCATAGCCCAGGGATCCTGAGCGAGAGGCATAGCCCAGGGACCCCAAGCGAGAGGCATAGCCCAGGGTCCCTGAGTGAGAGGCATAGCCCAGGGACCCTGAGCGAGAGGCATAACCCAGGGACCCCGAGCAAGAGGCATAGCCCAGGGACCCCGAGCGAGAGGCGTAAACTGGGGACCCCGAGCGAGAGGCATAACCCAGGGACCCCGAGCGAGAGGAATAGCCCAGGGACCCTGAGCGAGAGGCACAGCTCAGGAGAAGGGCTGCTTTCCAGCAGGTCTGTGGCAACTGGCTTCCCAGACCAGAGGCCCGTTCCCACCCCCCGTAGCTGCGCCCTCCCAGTGTCAGCTGGCCCGCAGCCTTGTGGTACCTAGAATTCACTCGGAGCACACAGCCTTGGCTCTTCCCAGCCTGCTGCACTGGCCCCTGCATCTTGGCGGCATTGCAGGGTGCCTACATAGACATGTGCAGGGTCTGAAGAGACAGAGCTATTTCCTGGGCCCCGAGGCCCTGCTTCCACCTGCCGAGCTGTCTTGTCACTTGCTTTTCTTGGCAAGCTTGTTTGTGCCTGCTGTTCCTTGGTTGGGAGCACACTTTCATTTTAACATGGACTATTTTTCATGAGGAGGAGAAAAAAAATTAGCACAGAAAATAATTGTTAAAAGTGTTTAAAAAGGAGGTGATATGCCCGCAAAACTTAAGGTGAATGTATTGGAAAGATAATATAGAAAGCAATTTAAAATGTCAGTGCTATATTATCTGACTACAGTGCAATGAAACTGGGCACTAATGGCAAAAGAAACTCCAGAAGCTTCATAATCATGGAAATTAAGTAGCATTCTCGTGAACAGCCGATGGGTCACGGATGAAAATAAAGAAGAAACTAAACAATATCTACAGTTAACCAAAAGTGCTGATACAGAGTACCAGAACCTGTAAGATGCAATGAAAGCAGGGACATTAGGGGATGAATGGTCCCACCATGGGAACAGAGGGGGCAAAAGCAAAGATCCTAATGTTACATCTCAAGCTTCTAGAAGAGCAAAGCAAGCCTACAGCCCATCTGAGGGAGAGGATGATCACGATCAGAGCAGGAATGAACGCTGTTGAAACTAATCAATGCAGAGAGTTTAAGAATTGAAGAGTGTGTGTGTGTGTGTGTGTGTGTGTGTGTGCGTGTGTGTGCGTGTGTGTGTGTTGGGTCTCGCTATGCAGTTCAGGCTGGCCTTGAGCTCACTTTTGTAGCTTAGTAGCCCAGCCTGGTCTTGTACTCACACTGATCCTCCTGCCTCAGCCTCCCAAGTGCTGGGATTACAGGTATGCACCACCACGCCTAGCTAAGAGTTTGTTTTTTTAAAAAATGAAAAAAACTGATAAAACCTAAGCTAACCTTATCAAAAAAAGAAAAACAAGGAAAGGAATGATTCAAATTCATGCACTAAGGAATGAAAAGGGTGAAATCATCATGGATTCTGTGGAAATTCAGAAGGTCTTCAGGACCTACTTTGAAACTCTTTGCTATCATAGGATGGAAAACAGGAAAGAAATAGATGCATAGATACCTATGAATTGTCAAAGCTGAATCAAGAAGATATAAAAATTCTGAATAACTCAGTACCAGTTAATGAAAATGAAATTGAAAATGTAATTAAACAGTTCCCGATAAAGAATATTTCAGGTCGTGGTGGATTCACTGCTATATTCTACAAGAAATTTAGAGACCTAATGCTAATACTTCTCAAACTATTTAATGAAATTGAAAAGGAAGCAATACTCCCTTACTCATTCCTGGAGGCAAATATTACTCTCATACCAAAACCAAAGAAAGATTCAACCAAAAAAAGAGAACTACAGGCCAATCTCCTAATTGAACACAGATGCTAAAACACTCAGTAAGATATTAGTAAACAGAATACAGCAAATAATCAAGAAGATAACATACCATGACCAAATAGGATTCATCCAAGAATGCAGGGATGGTTAAATGTATGCTCATCAATAAATGTAATATATCATGTCAACAGAACTGTCTCAGCTATTTTTTACTCATTGCTGGGACAAAGTACCCAACACCCAAGATGAAGGAAGGAAAGGTTTATTCAGCTCACAGTTTGTGGAGGTTTCTGTCCATACTCGGCTGGCTCCAAGAAGAGGGGCACAAGGCAGAGGGCAGCTATTCATGGAGGCGGAAAACAGCGAAGCAAGAGCAAGGAGCAGTGGTTGCAGCGTCGCCTATCAAACCTCTCTCCCTCCTTCCACACTGACTGCCGAGGAAGTGACAGGGACGTAAAGATCCAAGATACGCACTCTTCTGAGGAAGTGGCGTGCAGAATCCTTCCGCAACACTTGACGCACCCTGTAAGTGCTGCGTCACTGCAGGATAGGCCCTCTTGCCCTGGCGCGTGAAGTTGCTGGGCACATCCAGCCAAGCCTCCCAACCCTCAAGCTGACACAATGCATTAACCACTAAAAAAGGGAAAGATAAAAATCACAGGCTTGCCAGGCATGGTAGTGCACGCCTGTGATCCCAGCACTTGGGAGGCTGAGGCAGGAGAATTGGTGCAAGTTCGAGACCAGCCTAGGCTACAAAACTGAGCTGAAAGCCAGCCTGAATTGCATAGTAAGACCCTGTTTCAAAAAGACAAAAATAAAACTAAATAAATAAAAAATAAAAGCCACAGCCTCATCTTGACATGTGCAGAAAAAGCTTGTGATGAAGTCCAGCACTCATTCCTGACAAAAATCCTATAAAAATTGGAACAAAAGGTCTGTACCACAATCTGATAAAAGGGATCTATAACAAACCAATAGCCAAAATCATTCCAAGTGGACAACAACTGAAAGCTTTCACTTTAAATCCAAGCATAGCCAGGCATGGTGGCTCACGCCTGTAATCCCAGCACTCGGGAGGCTGAGGCAGGAGGATTGGTGCAAGTTCGAGACCAGCCTGGGCTACAAAAGTGAGCTCAAGGACAGCCTCAACTGCATAGCGAGACCCTGTCTCAAAAAGACTAAATAAATAAATAAATAAATAAAGCCAAGTATAAGAGAACGATGCCGACCATCACCACTCTTATTCAACACAGTTCTGGAAACATTAGCCAGAGCAATTATAGGGAGAAATAAAAGAATAAGGATAGGAAATGAAGAGGTGAAATTATTCACCGATGACACAGTACTCTATATAGAAGATCCCCAAAATCCCCCCAGAAGACTTCTAAGTTTAATAATCAAATTCAATAGCACAACTGTACATAAAGACAACATTCAAAAATCACTAGCATCCCCATACACAAACAGAGAGCAATTATAGGGAGAAATAAAAGAATAAGGATAGGAAATGAAGAGGTGAAATTATTCACCGATGACACAGTACTCTATATAGAAGATCCCCAAAATCCTCCCAGAAGACTTCTAAGTTTAATAATCAAATTCAATAGCACAACTGTACATAGAGACAACATTCAAAAATCACTAGCATCCCCATACACAAACAGCAAACGTACTAAGAGAGAAATTAGGGAAACCACAACCTTCATAATAGCATAGAAAAATGAAATGCTTAGCAATCAATCTAACAAAAGAAGTAAGAGATCTATTCGTTGAAAATTACATGGGCCAGGGAGATAGCTCAGTAAAATAAGCACCTGCCTGGCAAGTGCAGGGTTCTAAGAAGAAGAAAGAAAAAAGAAGAAGAAGAAGAAGAAGAAGAAGAAGAAGAAGAAGAAGAAGAAGAAGAAGAAGAAGAAGAAGAAGAAGAAGAAGAACTAGAAGAATAGGAAGAAGAAGAGGAAGAGGAGGAGGAGGAAAAGGAGGAAGAGGAGGAAGAAGAAAAAGAAGAGGAGGAAGAAGAGGAAGAGGAAGAGGAGGAGGAGGAAGAGGGAAGGAAAGAAAGAAAGAGAAGAAAAAAGAAAATTACAGTACTCTGAAAAGACAGTGAAGAGGATATCAAAAAATGGAAAGATATCCCTTGTTCATGGATGGGAAGAACTAACATAATGAAAATGACCATACTCCCAAAATAGTTACACAAATGTAACGAAATCCCAATCAAAATATCATTGTCATGCCTCACAGAACCAGAGAAGACATTCCTAAAATTCACGTGGAAACAGAAAAGTGACCTAGAATAATGAAAGCTATCTGCAGGCAGCCATCCAATCCCTGACCGGAAGCGACATTACAAAGCTGCTGTGATAAAATCATCATGGTACTGGTTAACAAAAGAAGAAAAGAAGCAGATCCGAGGGTCAGTGGGACAGACCAAAAATGCAGACACAACTCCAGACACTTCAGTCACCTTATCTTTGAAAAGTGGCGAAACATTTTCCCTGGAAGAAGTGGCAAAACATGTTCACTGGAAGAAAGACAGCCTCTTTAATAAATGGTACTGGGAAAACTGGCTCTCTACATTCTAAAGACTAAACTAGACCCACGTCTATTACCATGCACTGAACTAAAGTCAAACGTTCAAAGATCTAAATATTAAAGAGAAATACTTGGACCAGCAAGATAGCTCAACAGACTAAAGTGCCTGCTTAGGCAAGTGCAAGAACCATGGTTTGATCCTTGGTACCACATGACATGCCAGCCCCACCCTCAGGGCAGGCTGAGGTGGCCAAAGAGTCCAGTGGCATATGCCTGTAATACTAGCACTGGGGAGGCTGAAAACAGGAGGATCACTATGAGTCTGAGCTGCGTGCTGGGACTCTGTAACAACCAAATACATTAAAAATAATAAATAAATAAATAAATAAATAACACTCAATCTACTGGAAGACAAAGTAGGTAGAAATCTTGAAGACACAAGTGAGACAGAGAGTTTATGAACACCCCCCCAAAAAAAAACCAAACTACACAGGAAATACTTCAAAGAATCAGTAAGTCAGACCTCATCTTATTAAAAAGCTTTTGCAGATTAGAAGAAATCACCAACAGAGTGTAAAGACAACCCATAGATTGGGAGAAAATTTTAGCCAATTGTCCATCAGACAAAGTATTTCTATCTAAAATATATAAAGAATTGAAAAAACTCAGACCTACCACCCCAAATCCAAAGAGCTAATCCAAAAATAGGTACCTGAGATGAATACACACCTCTCAGATGAAGAAATACAAATGGCAAATAAATATATGAAAAAATGTTCAACATTATTGGTCATTCAAGAGATGCAAATGAAAACAACACTGAGATTTTGCCTCAGCCCAGAAAGAATGGCTGTCATCAAGAAATTAACCAATCAGTGTGGCCAGGGAGATAGCTCAGTAGAATAAGTGCTTGCCTGGCAAGCACAGGGTCCTGAGGAGGAGGAGGAGGAAGAGGAGGAGGAGCAGAAGAAGAAGAAGAAGAAGAAGAAGAAGAAGAAGAAGAAGAAGAAGAAGAAGAAGAAGAAGAAGAAGAAGAAGAAGAAGAAGAAGAAGAAGAAGAAGAAGAAGAAGAAGAAGAAGAAGAAAAAGAAGAAGAAGAAGAAGAAGAGGAGGAAGAGGAAGAGGAAGAGGAAGAAGGAGGAGAAAGAGAAGGAGAAGGAGAAGGAGAAGGAGAAGGAGAAGAAGTTAACCCATTACACATGCTGGAGGGATCCTGTTGGTAAGAGTTCAGGCTAGTGTAGCTATTGTGTTAATCAGTATGAAACTCCTCAAAAAAAACTAGGATTAGCATTCTCATTTGGCCTACCTATTCCCTTTCTGGGAATCTTCCTCTAAGAATTAAAAAATACCACAGCAATATATGTGCACCAGTGTTTATAGCAGCACAGTTTGTAATAGCTAAATCCCGGAAATCACCCCAAAGCTCACCAACTGAAGATAAAAGGATGTAGTGTTTTTATACAATAGAGTACTACTTACCTATAAAGAAGGATAAACTTGAGACTTTTATAGGTAAATGGGTGCAACTCGAGATGACACTCACTAGCAAAATAAGTCAGATGCACATGTGTACACACCATATGTCTCCCTGGTGTGATAAACTGAAAGAAAAAGGTCTAAGATGTATAATAGGCATTGTAAAGTGGGAAGAAATTGTTATAAAGGAAAAAGGAATTTGATGGAGGAAAGGAAGAAAAAAGGAAAAATGCAAGTTAGTTATACTATTAATGTCTCTTAGTTCATAAAAGGAAGGGTTACACTCATATTGATGGGAGAATTCTTATGTCCATATCTTGTACTGAGTAACTAAAGATAATAATATGCATTGCATTAACTATAGTTCTTCTCTTATCATCTTGTTATGGAACCTTTTTTTTTTTTTTTTTTTTACCTTTTTTTCCATTAAAACTATCAGTGCTAGTGAGGCATGGTGCTGAGCACCTGTAGCCTAACCACTCTTTACTGCATGGATACCCTGTTATCACAGCAGTGTTAAAGAGACTGTTCTTTCATCATGGGAAGATCCTGGCATCCTGAAATCAAGCTGCAGTGTACATATGGGTTCATTTCTGCAGTCTTAATTATATTCCATGATTTGTCAGACGACAACCTCATGGATGCTTTTCTCCATAGTGTTCCCTTATATCAGTGCCCGATTTTATGTGCTTTTCAAGTTAGCGCAGTGGTTTAAGCGCCTGTGCAAGCAGTCCCAGTCAGGCACAGGGGACAGTGGTTCAGTTCCCACACCCACTTTCAAAGCAGCCTAAATAGCCAAAAAAAAAAAAAAATTCTTCTCAGTGTCTGATTTTAAAAATTACTACACCTGTAGAGTAAGCTTTGAGTTGAGAATTGGTTACTCTTCCACCTTGTCTTTGTCTTCAATAACCCTGGTTATTTGAAGTTCTGTGTATCTCTATATGAATTCTGTAATTGGATTTTCCACTTCTGCAAAAAGAAAGAGGCTACTAGAAATCTTGATAGGGGTTACACTGAACCTAAAGATCAATTTAGAGAGTGCCAGTATCTTAACAACACTGATTCTTTCAGTCTCGGAACAAATTATGCCTCTTTATTTTTTCAGGTCTTCTTCACTTTCTTTCCATAGCATTTTGTAGTTTTCAGAGCGTAAGTCTTATACCTTCTTAGTTAAATTTGTTTTCAATAATTTTCTTCCTTTAAATGCAATTGTAACTTGAATTGTTTTCTTAATTTCCTTTCCAGATGGTGATTGCTAGTACACAAAATGTAACTTGTGTTTGTGTGTCTGCAGACCTACAACTCACTGATTCATGTATTAGCTCCGGTACTTTCGTGAGGATTCTTTGTTATTTTCTATACTTAATAGCATATCATCAGTGAATGAACATGTTTTTTTTTTTTTTTTTCTTCTTCTTCCTCTACAATTTGGATGCCTTATATTTCTTTTTCTTGTAACTGCTTTGGACAGAACACTCGGTAAAATGTCAACTATAAGTGGCAATGCCCTTGAAATCCAGGAACAAGAAGCCTTTGTCTTCTTTTGATATTATGGAGAAAGCTTTCTATTTTTCACTGCTGAGTGTGCTGTTAACTGTGGAACTTTTCATAAATGCTTTTATCGCTTGGAGGAAGTCTCTGCTATTTCCAATTTAGTGAGTGTTTCTTTTTAATCATGAAAAGTGTTGGATTTTTTCCAACACTATTTCTGCATCAGCTGAGCACATGGTTGCTCCTCTTTTACTGCTGTTATTTACTGTAAATTGTATTGATTGGCTTTGTCATGCGGAACTACCCTTGCATTTGGGAGATAAATCCTCTCAGGTGATGGCACGTAATTCCTCGCACGTCGGTGTGGTTTATGTCTAAACGTCTCTCCAACGCCTCATGCGCTCGTAGGTGGGGCTGTGGAGACGGGATTGGACCATCGCACATGACGTCATCAGCTGTTGAGTTCATCATGAGTTCATCGCTACACACAATGTTGTGAGTGGAAGCCTCAGTTGAGGTGCGACGGTGCGCGCGTGGCCTGGCAGGGCTTACGGCCACGCCTTTGCCTTTGGTCTCCCTTTCTCTGCTTGCTACTCCCACGCCATGGGCTGTTTCTCCTCTGCCACACCCTTCTGCCAGTCCATGGACTGGACCCTCTTCCATCTCAGAGCCAAAACAAACCTCTCATAAACGGTGGGCGTCAGCAACAAAGAAAGTGCCTGAAACAGCCAGACTACAAGATACACCTTAGCAGCATCTTCTTGAGGATTGTTACACCGACGTTAGTAAAGAGTTTTAGTGTGTAGTTTTCTTTTCCTATAGTATTTTTGCCTGGTTTCAGTTATGAAGGTAACCATGGCTTTGGAGAAGAAGCTAACAAGTTGTTAAAGCTTAGATCTAAAATATTTCCCAAATTCTCATGTGCTTGTAAGGCGAATTATGGGGATGCTCCACTCTCTGACTGCCTCTTTCATTGATGAGCTCAGTAGCTGAATGAGTTCTAAGGAAATAGGGCCGCGTAGGAGGCGCTCGGCTGAGGAGCGGCCTGGTCCTGCCCCTCTCTCTTCCGGCTAGCATCTCCTTCAAGTGCAGTGGTACCTTGGTTAACAAACTTAATTCCTTCCATGATTCTAACCACAAACTGAATTGGGCGAGAACCAATTAAACACATGGTTAGGTTCAGTGCTGATCTTACGGGGAAATTCAATTCGGTTCTCATCTGGCTTGGTTTGTGACCAGAATGGTGGAGAGAATTGAGTTCATGAACTGAGGTACCACTGTATCTTTTTCCTTCCTTAGTCTTTGAATACATCTGGTTGTTTGTATCTAAAGTGAGTCCTTGTAGACAGTAAATGATCAGTGCTGGTGCCTTTAACCATTAGGTAAGCCACTGACTCTTAACTGGAAAATCCGACCCATGTACATTGAATGAGAAAGGGCTTTCTGTTACTTAAAAGTTTGTTTGAGATATTTTATATATTTTTACTCAGTTTCATCAATACTTCCTGCCTTTGTTTTTATTTTTTCTATTATTCAATGTTTAATCTGCATTTTAGTTATTTTGTTAGTGGTTATCCTGAGTTTCATAGTGAACATCTTAACTTTTAAATGTTCTAGTCTGAATTAATATCAGCCCAACTGAAAGAAGTATATGGATATCCTGCTAATCTACAAAATTAAATTTTCTTTACATATTTTTATGAAGGCTACTAAAGTGAGGTCTATTTTTATATGTTTTTTAAATTCTTCATATCCTCAAATACATCTATTAGTTTACTAACCATGTCTTAAAATCCCAAGCTTTCTTTTATCCTAATAAATTTTAGGAACTTTGTTTTCAAAATATTGTTTATAAACCACAAGTTAGAGACTAATACTATTTTGTCAAGCTCTATCACAAAAGACCCAAGAATAAAGACTGGGAACAGGATTGGCTCTTTACAATTATCAGATTATTTTTGAAACATTTGCTGACCTGTGCTTCACAACCTGGCCTACAGCTTAATTGCCAGGTCTTATGTTAAATAAAAATAACTCTCAAGCAAAACTCTGCTGCACTCACAAATACTTTATAACAGATTTGAAAGAAGATGCTCAGCCCCCTTTGTACAATGGCTATCCTGCCAAGACCCGCTGGCACAGCGGGTTCATCAGTCTCAGAAGAAATGAGTCAACTCAGTTATTCTGTCTTGGTTACTTTTCTTGTTGCTGAACCAAAATAACCGCTACACAAAGTTAAGAGAAGAGGCTTATTTCATCTTACAGCCTACAGAGGTTTTAGTCCATAGTCTCCTGGCTCCAGGGCAGGATGGCACGGGACAGAAACATGGCAGAGGAGAAACAGTCCATGGTGAGGCGGGCAGGAAGCAGCATGCAGCTGCATCCTTCTGCTCTCTTTTATCTCATGTGGACTACAAGCTTTTGGGAGGTGCCACCACCCCTGGGTGAGGCTCCCCATTACCCACACCTAGAACTGTGGCAAGCCAGTTAGTGGACCGCTCCAGTACCACACACCCTCAATCTCAATACGACCCCTTAATCCACATTCACATGTCCTAGATCCAAAATGTCAATGTGTGATGACAAGAGGCTTCACAGGGACATCTAGATACAAGCCATAACATGTCCTAATGTTCAAATACCTATTTTGAGTGCCACCAATTTTACATGACAAACGTAAGTAATGGATATGAGGCTGAGGACTTGCACTATTTAACAGTAGAAAGTATACTGCAGTCAAACAGAACGCTTCACACTCTAACAAGCCACAGAGGATTTCATACTCAAAGAAAGCATTGCCTCTGCCTGGTGCTCCTCGCACCCAATGGCGACTGTCCAGGGTCCACATGCGCACTTCCAGGGACGTTGCTCAACTCCCCGGGGCGGCTTACTCCACTTGGGAGCACATGTGATGGTTAGGAAACCCTTTCTCACACTGGGCTGAAGCCGGTCTGTGTTCACCCATGGCCCTAGTTGTCTGACTGAGTTGGACTCTTCCTTTACTTGGGAAGCTCCCAAGGAACTGCTCCACCAAGCCCTGTTCTGAAAGCCTGCTGCAGGCTTCACTCCTTCACACCTTCCTCAGACTAGTGACGGCGGTGCTTCTGGTCACAGTACCATTCACAGACTTCTGGTTAAGCTCTGGCTGGACGAGTTGACATTCCTTTGAAAACACTGAATAAAATGTCATATTGTGTGTAGACTCATGAAAATGATATTGTGTTACCATTTCCCCGCTGCCATTGGATCCACAGTGTCCCCCAAAGTTTGGGTGGTAAAGCTGGGACCCCAGAGTGGAAGCCCGGAGCTTGGGGCCCCAGGAGTGGTCTTTAGGTCACTGAGGGGTGTCTCAGAGGAGACTGTGGGACCTTGTCTCTTCCTCTATCTCTGTCTTTCACTCTCTAGCCACAGGTCGGGTGATTCTGCTCTTCCACGCCTACTTGTGGGACAGTCCCAAAGCAACAGGCCAGCCATTTGCACCAAAATGCCAGAAATGTGTCCAAATAAATCTTTTCCTTTTATAAGTTGAATGCCTAAGACATTTAATTCCATAACAGAAATCTAACACATTTCCCCAGCATGGATCAATTCTGGCTGAATCTGCTAAGTGTTTATAAACAAGACTTAACATGCATTTTAGAGATTCATGACCTTGAAGATTTAGAAGAGAAAGTTGTTCCTTTTATGTTATGTGATATATAATAGCAAGGATTCAACAGACCATTAATATAAGTCATTGAGAAGATCGCGAGTGTTTTGAGGAGAAATAGTTCATGCAATAGTTGCCGTGTCTACTTAGAAGCTACTCAAAGGCAGTGTCAGCTCGGCCTGCACATGCATCATGAATGGCACCCCAAGTAGCAGATACCCCAATGAGGGTGCTGGCTAAAATGCTCTACCTTTGACAGAACCAAGGCTTAGTAAAGCTCAGAGAGAAGACCCAGTTGCAATGGGAGGACTCAGGTTGCAGGGCAGGCAGTTAGGAGCAGCGAAGAGAGTTGGGGAGGCAGGGCCAGCAGTTTTTAGTCCACGGAGGAGCTCTGAGGGCTGGGCATCTTTCCAGGGGAAGGTGAAGAAGGCAACATCACTGTGAGCTGAGAGAAATGGCTTATATGCAGACTATCAGGTGGGGCTATAAATTTACCCTTCATACATCTCAGTCCTTTATTGTTTGTGCTTTTGAATGGATGAGCTGTATTCTTGGTTTTCATCATATTGCATTACTCTGGATTATACGGTTAAACTGTTTGAGTTCTTTAATTTGTGTTTTTGATTTACTTTTTTATATCCTATTTTATTCCAAAAACGATTCTAGGGAGCTTACGGAAATACCTACAACTCAACAAAACCAAACAGAATATAAAAATAGCTGGAGACATCTGGACAGCTAGAGAGCTGGCTGTGGAAGGAACAGCAGTCCAGATGTGGTCGTGCCATGCTTGGGACACACCGTCAGATAGCAGCCCTGCTAAGGTGAGCTTGCATAGTGCCTGGGGTTTTGGAAGCTAACCTGGAAACGGGGCGTGGAAGTTCACACAATGTGAGCAAATGAATTGCTCAATAAAAACAGTGAATGCTTCTCACAACAGAGAGGTCTTGCTCCCCTTTGGGGAAGGCTTTCACAGAGGAAGAGCTCATGTGTTTGTTGCTACTACAGTCCCTTGGTTCTGTCCAGAATCATGGATGTGGGGTTGCCAGTCTTTTCTGACCTGTAGGGCCTGATGAGGGCCCCAGTGTTCTGCACCCCAGGTCTGCTCACTTCTGGTCCAGGCACGAGGACCATCACTTACAGTGATAGCCCGGGACTCATCTGAACTTAGCCTTCACTGGCCCAGAGGCCCTTAGAAAACGGTTCTCTCCTCGTGCACAGCTTTGCTCTGTGTGGCTCTTGGGCCAAAGCCCCGCATTCAGCACAGGGCTGTGCCTTTCCCAGGCCGGGTCAGCAAACCCGACTTTCAACCTTCTGTTGGATCTAACTGAGAAAATCAACTGAAAAGACTTTCCCATAAAATACAAGTGAGGTGTCATTCCGTGCTAAGGGGAGCTGCCTGTGGAGGGAGCCAAACTTCTGGGAACACAAGCAGTAAGCCTGAGGGGAGGCCTCCTTCCCATCAAAGGTCTTCGTTATTAGCCTCAGAGTCACCCTGTGATCACCGTGCACTACTATGAGGCATTGGCTAAGGCTCTGAGGGTTGGGTCTGCATGCACAGCTCTGCTGGATGCTGGACACGACGGCCTTGCTGTGGAAACATCTGAGGATGCTTCTGGCCAGGTGGGTGTGGGGCTGTGTGGGGGGGGGCTGGGGCATCTTCTGGGGTCTTTTCCTAGCTCACAAATCCACATCCTTCCCCCGGGGCTTCAGCTGAGCCTGCTCCTGCCTGCTCACCACGACTCCCTGCTTAGCAGGCGGCCACAGCTCAGAGCTCATTTGCACTGCGCCGCCCTCAGTTCTCTGCGAGGTCCGCAGCAGCCTCAGCCGAGCTAAGGAGCCGTTGGGTTGTACCGCACCCGGACGAGCCTGGCTTTTCTCTTTTTTTGGCGATGAGTTTCAGAAGGCTTCGAGCCTTCTCTTCAGCTGCTTGGCAGTCAAGAGTCAATCGTAAGCCGACTGCTTTTGCTCCTAGCCCTTCCCCAGTAAGACTGTCCCTCTGCTTCTCTCCAGATAGTCACAACAGCCATGAAATATATATATATACACATCTCCAAATGATATCATTGTCCAGATGTGACCGGAATGTGTCCTCCGGCCTCAAGGAGAGGGTGCAGCTTCCAGCCAGCCCAGGCCCCCACGTTGCCAGCTGCAGAGTCACACCTGCAGCTCCTCTGGTGGCTGTGGCTCCTGGAGCCCCGTCGTGGTGCTTCAAGGTCCACCTTAGACCCTCACCTCTTGGATTTTCCCCACAGCTCTGGTGCCCCTCCACACCCAGCCCTCCTGCCACTCCCTGCGCCCCCTCTCTCCAGGCGTCCATCTCTTGGGTGTCAGTTTTCTCATTTGTAGTTCTAGAGACTGAGATTCAGCGTGGTTCCTGCTGTTACAGAGCCAGCTCTGGGAGAACACTGTCATGCCTGCTGGTGACCAAGGTGCTCTGGATGAGTGAGGGGACCTCACATGGCCACTGTCCTGGCCAGCTGGAAGGCCTGGCTCCTTTCATAATGGCTCCAGACAGGACTCAAAGCTGCTGAACATTACAAAATCTGACCAGAGAGCAAATATTTCATCAGAACTCTGACAGCCATATTAACAGAACTTTAGCTTCAAAAACTATCCTGTGGAGCCAACTCAATAATACTCACTTGTGTATAAGACATGTAGACTTCTTCCTAATACGAATGCAAGTTGAATTTTCACTCTAAGATTTATAACCTCTTTCATGAGAAAAGCTAATTGCAAATTCCTTACTCAGCCAAAAAAATTGTTTTCAGTGCTTGTGTAAGAATCAGAAAGGGAATCTTCCACTCAGAAAGAAGAAAAGCTTGCCTGGGGTGGTTATGGCCAGACAGTCCAAGGACACATGAAGAGGTCCATGTCCTCTCTGTCCACTGCCCAAAGCACCAGGAAGCTGGCAGGCCACTTCCTGAACCTGACTGGGCTGGATTGGCCCTGGCTGCGCACGGCACTGAGGCAGGACAGCAAGGGCTCCTGACATCACCAGGCAGCCTGGCTACCTGGCCGGTCAGAGACACCTTATATTGCTAAGCTCTGCTACCTTCACCCATTTGTACTTTTAACACACAGGGTGAAGCAGAGGATAACTCCGCTGAGGGCTGACTCACCCGAGGACCCTGCAGGCTGGGCAGGGCCCTCGTGGTCAGCGCTCTCTTAAGCCACAGCCAAGCAGAGAGACCTGGAAAGGGAGAGGGAGGGGCAGCCCTGTGCGGGCTGGGGCTGCTGGCCTCTCACTGCCTCTGGGCGGCGGTCTGCAGGACCAGCACGGCCTAGCTGCACAACAAGCACTGTCCTGGCCCTGGCACTGTGCTGGTGGGTGATGGAAAGGCAGCCAAGACAGCAGCAGCCAAGCAGACGCATCCTTCGGAAGGTGGCAGGGCTCCCAGGACGAGCACAGGGGAGCAGGGGCTCACGGACCAGGTCTGCAAGAGCGGAGTGGGTCGGAGCTCCGTGGGGACAATGGCAACAGTACTGAGAATCTTGGGGAGTGAGATGTGAGCTGGGGGCGAAGAGCCACAGGCAGGGATGCTGGCCTCTCTGTGGACGCCCAGGGGCCCCAAGGGCCCTGCCGTCTCTGCACATCTCCCTCACTTTGCTCTCATAGGTTCTGCGTTCGGGGCTCCGTCCTTTCGTCACGCAGTTCCTGAGGACCACAGGTGCCTCACACACCCCTACTTGTCCTCTTCTTGGTCACATTGGCTGGTCTCAAGGCAGAAGCCCCCAGGGTCCTTCAGCAGGACCTGCTGACCACCCAGCTGGTCATATCTGCCCCAGCATGGCCCCTGAACCACCAGCCAGAGTCTGAAAGCCATGCCGGGGTGTGACTGAGCCCTCAGGAGTTGGTACATTTTTTTTTTTTTTAATCTATGGGTGGCTGCTAAACCTAGGACAGGTGTGACCATCTGGGATATTCATGCCTAAAGTGTGTGCTGTGGAGGGGTGGCGGGTGATGACATCTCAGAACTGTGGATTCACTGTACCAAGAAGACCTGGTTTCCTAATGTTACCCATGCTCGAGAGGCCCCGAGGGTCATCATGATAAATGTCCCCGAAATACCTTCGAAGATCAGGTTACAGGGCTGGGGCAGTTCAGGCATACGAGGCCCTTAGCCAGGCTGGAAGCACAACAGCTGTCCCCGACGCTCCCACCGGTCTTCGTGCCTGTTGGGTCCCAAGATGTCTGGAGCGGAGAAGCAGGACAGATTTATAGGAAAAAAAGAAAGGAAAGAGGCCAGGGCACTGCCCATGAGCACCGCAATACCCCTGGCATGCAGGGGCAGCACGTTGCTTGGGGCTGGCACGCGTGCTTGGCGTGGGTGCCAGCCAGAGTGGGCTTAGGGGCCGTCCTGCACCTGCCTTTCTGTGACTCTAGAGGATTTGCAGTTCTCACACCCGTAAGACCCCACACTGGCCAGCTGCAAGGGACAGCAGGTTGACCCCAAGGACAGGGTGGATTCTGCGCTGTGTTTCTAACCCAGGGCTCTGTGGAAATCCAAGCAACGAGACAGGGAGGCTGTGTGGGAGCACCTGCCACGTGGGGCGTGCAGGGCGCTAGGCGCCGCCCCTGGACCCACCGCCCCAGAGCCCCGGGGCGCAGCTCCCACTGCACCTCCTGGTGACGGGGATCGGGAAATCAAGGAGCAGGTCAGGGGACTTCCTGGCAGGATGGCCTAGAGGTGGGGATCCGAGGAAGGGTGGCCTCAGCGTCCTTTCCTTGACAACCCTAGGGGGCTGGTCTGTTTGGGGCTCCAGAGCTTCTTGTTTTGTGTCTCCCGGTGGGAGGTGGAGGTTAGGGGTTTTGGGCACAAAATGGATGGGGGTGGTGGTGGTGGGAACGGGACACTGATGTCATCACTCAGCAGGTGCAACAGTGAGGCATCTTTCTGTTTCTGCGTATGACAAAGCACAGAGATAATCAACTTGGAGGAGAGGTTTGATTCTGATAGTTGGGCACGTTTCAGTCCGTGGGCCTCTGACTCTTGCTTTTAACGGTATCGTGTGTAGAGAGAGCCAGTCACACCAGAGTAGCCAGGAAGCAGAAAGCGAGGCCAAGAAAGGGGCTTGACCTCCTCCAAGGCCACGCCCCCGACAACCTCACTTCCTTCCACAAGGCCCCTCCTCCTAAGGCGCCCCTTGAGATTGTGATAGCCAGGGACCAAGATGTCAACACATGAACCTCTGAGGGACAGCCAAAGCCAAACTGATGGGTGACACCTCTGGTCTGCAGCATTGTTATTATAAAGAAAATGGAAGCTTGTATGTATTTCCAGAAACACAGCTAGTGTCCAGGGTGGCTTTCTTTTCTTTCTGGGATGGAGCTCTGCTTGCTCACAATGTGGATGCTTTGCCTCATAATGTAAGACTCAGCGAACGGCCAAAACTGCTTCCAGATGGGCCCTAGAACATGGCAGAGCAAATCACCTTGTTACCTTCTTAAATAAGTTGCACTACCGACGGTGCAGCCACAGTCCCATGAGTACATTACTGTAGTCTAAAACTTCTCTCGCCTGAGAGGTTGTTCAAGGTAAAAGAGGAACAAACACAAGTGAATAAAATCTCAAATTTAAATGCAAAGTACCTGGCTCTGTGCAGGTTTTGGTCCCCCAGAGGACAGAAATATATTTACCTTATGAAATAAGCTGGAGCCCAATGAGAACTCCTTGTTATTATTAGATTTCCTCTTGAGAAGGATTTATAAATGAAAGCACAGCTTGCTATTTTAGTATTTTGTTTTTTCAGGGAAGAAAAGTCCTTTGCAAAAACAATTTAAAAGGAAAAACATCCATTTGAAGCGCTTGTTTGTTTTCTTACTTGTCAGGCTGCCTCCTTTCACGTCTGATTTTGTTGTGGGGCTTCAGATTTCTTGTCTTCCTGTCTGAAAATGCCAACTGTCCTCTTGCATTTGTGGGCAGCGAGAAATCCTTAACCATCAGGTGATTCTGGGTCCAAAGCCTTCTTCTGCTCTAACTGTGGGCCACGAGCTCCACCCGGTGGGCAGACAGGGAGGGACAGGGCAAGGGAAGTCGCCCGCGTGGCCACCTAGGCCCTACTAGTCATCACCTAACAGCTTCCCCCCACCTGCAGCCCGAGCTTCGCTCGCTCACAGACTTGCTCCTTAGTTTCCAGGGAACTGCAGAAACCTCCACACCCCACTCCCCTGATGCTTTTGTAACGCAGGACTTGGTGGCAACTTACAGTGTGGATAAGCTTTATCTTACACGCTGATCACAAGTGCTTTTGAGCTTATTAACATTTATTAGTTTCTAATTACACAGGAGGGAAGCTGCAAAGAGGTCTTCTGCAGATTGCGTGATTTCAGTTTCACACACCTGCTGTGGGCTCTGCCCTGGGACGTCCTGAGCACTGGCTACGGAGTCCTCCAGCAGGCGCAGGCCAGCCACACCGCTGCCCCACAGCCTCGCTGCTGCTCCCCAGGTCAACCTGATGGCCCAGGACCCAGGCAGCCGCCTGCTGGGGCCTCCCAGCTGCAACCTCCGGTCCCATGCACCCAGGTGCTCTCACACGGGCAGCGTTCTCACCCCGCGGTTCCCTCCTGCATTTCAGGCACAATCTCAGCCAGGCTGCAGTTTCCACCACGCCCACAGGCTGAGCCCGGCCAGAGCAGTCCAGTTCTAGTCACCGCCTGCACTCCAGTCCAGTGCATTGCTCTGCTTTCACGAAAGTAGCAAAGTCATATCCAAGGGATGTTAAATAAAATACATGTTATCTCAAAAACGTTCCCAGGAAGGGAGGCATCTTACTTCATCTTTGCATGAGTTGGTGTGTTTCCTGGAAAGGAAACCGGATGATAACAGTTGGGCCAGAGCCTCCTCTCACAGGGTCTCCAAGTGTGCTGGAGGCCGGGGGGAGGTGCGGAACGGAGCCAGGAAGCCTCCACAAAGGGGGTCACTTTCTTTTTTCTTTAATTTTAAAGAGAGGAAAGAATAGGTTTATCTTTCTAAGATAGTTAGCAAAGTAAGCTCTCTATCTTTCTTTTCTTAAAAAAATAACATGTATCAAAACATGTGTGTCCCTCCGAGGGGAGAGAACGGCCATCCCTGCGCCTTCAGGGCTCTAGGGAAGCTTATACCACATCCCCCAGCAAGCAAGGGTGGACCTGAGGTCAGGTCCAAACGGCCTGCGCAGTGCACCCGTGTGTCTGTGCACTAGCGCAGGACGATGCTACAGCTGGCGGAGCTCACGGTCCCCGAAGGTCCAGTCGTGGCATGGCCTCCATGTCGGTCCTGTCCCTGCCATGTGGTTGGTGACCTGTGGGAATCTCGAGGTCCATCCTGGGGAACAAGCGGGTCCCCGCACATTCCAGAGGGCAGCTGGGGGGGCATGGCTCACCTTCCCAGTACTGGGCTGGGGTGGGGACAGGACTGGGTAAGGTGTGGAATGGCCGGCCCTGATGACAAGGCTGGGCCCTGATGGAATCAGGCAGGGCTCAGGTCTGCCCTGGCCTGAGCAGCCGTCTGGGCTTCTTACGCACAGTTTTGGGCTCTGCAGTGGACTCCACAGTGCTCGGGTTCTGAGCCACCCCAGAGCTCAGCACAGTGAGAATTGTGATGGCAGCCAGGTTGGGACACCTGCAGGGCTTGGGACGCTTGTGGTTCCCGGGTCAGAAAGCGAGGGAGATGTTGCCCTGTCGTGTGCCCTGTGCCACCCCGATGCCCACTGTGTGCCTCAGTCCCAGCTGTGGCTCTGCACACCAGCAAGGGTCCCACAGTGGTGTCACACTCCACCTGGACAGAGGCAGAGGTTTTGGGGTAGTGCCTGGCACCCGGGAAACAGCAGAAAGTGAGTTGAGGACAGGGCCAGGCTGCACGAAAGTGGAGTCCAGTCAGACCTGGGACTGTTCCCTGCCTTGGCTCTGCCCAGGAGGGCTCACAGTGGCTAGTGAAGATGTGTGTGTGAAGAGCGTCCTCGGTGCCATACTGGGGCACAGCCCGAGAGGCCAGGACAGGGAGGACCTGTTGCAGTGACTCAGGCCATGAGCAGGCCCTTGAGAGGAGGAATGGTTGACTCGGTGTCTCTTTAGCGCAGAAAGGTGGCAATTGTCTACAAACGGGGCCAAAACGGTGAGTCTCTTACCTGGGCAGTGCTTGCCCATCAGGCTAAGGAAGGGAGGAGGTCCTACTGCTAGCAGCTGGCACTGCCAGACCCTGTGACCCCCTCTCCGGTGGGTGAGGAGGAAGCAGAGAGCTGGTGCTTTCTAGGCTGGGAGGGGAGAAGGGAGGGAGGAGGCCCCGGGGAGCTGGTGGTTGGTGCAAGAGCAACTTAATGCTGTTCGTTAGTGAGGCAGTTTGTGTAGGGGTGCAGAGATAACTCAGTAGAGTAAGTGCTTGCCTGGCAAACACAAGAACCTGAGTTCAATCCCCGCTTCCGCGAAACAAAAAGAAACAACAAAACCCACCAAAGCAATTTGCATAAACTAAGGCGAGGACGCCCCTCTGGGAGGGGGCTGAGTTCCCCCCTGTTACTGTAACATTTGTTGAGCCCATCAGCTTATAAGGAGGAAAGGTTTATTTGGTGCCTAGCTCAGAGAGGCTCCCTCTAAGGTTGCTTGGGCAACAGCTTTCAGGGACTGTGGCTAGGTAGCGATCAGGCAGGAGGGAGGAAGAGGAAGCTGCTCCTGTGGAACCGGAAGTAAGGGGGGTACAGGAGGTCACGAAGCGTCAATGAGCCCCCCCTCCTCGACAGGCTCGCCTGCTGTGGGGTCCCCGCCGTCAAGAGCACCAGTCCAAGTCCCCTGTGAGTCAGAGCTCTCTATACCTGCGCGACATCCCAGGAGCTGCATCAGCGCTTCCACCTGGCCCCTGCATTCTCTGCAGGCGGAGCATCTATGGCCCCCTCCGGCTTCGCTGCCACAAGTTTGAGCACTTCGGGTCCCCGTAGGCGCTCACTGCCCGCGTCCCGGCATCCTCTGCGCTGTCTCCACGCTCGTCCTGGCGTCCTCCGCGGCGTCTGGTCGCTGCTGCTGAGTTTCGCTGACTCTGAGCAGCGTCGCTCTCGCCCCACCTCAGGGACTGCTCCGGGAGATGGCGGCCCAGAAAATAAACGAGGGGCTGGAGCACCTGGCCAAGGCAGAGAAATAGTGAGTGAGCCCCACCGCGGCCCCGAGTGCGGACGCCGGGCCCCTTCTGGTCGGGACCGGGCAGCTGCGGCGGGCCCGAGGGCGCGGCTCACGGAGCCTTGAGGCCGAGGAGCCGGCGCCGGCCGCGGCCGTGTAAGCGTCGCGGCGGCGGCGGGCTGGCGGGGTCGCAGCCTCTCTGTCGCCTGGGCTTCACGCCCAGCCTGGGAGCCGAGGGTCCCAGCACGGCCCTGCTCGCCGATGTCTGAGGAAGTCACCCCAGGACTCCAGTCACCAAATGCCAGCTGCATTCCCTCTGCCTCTTTCGACTGTGACACCAAATGTCCCCCGAAGGACAGACTCCTTGTTGAGAGCGGTGCTGTGAGAGCCCATTCTGTCGAGCAGGGGCCATCGATGAGGCCTGGCTTCCTCGGCGGCTCTTGTGCCCCACCAGCCTGCTGTTCCCTGGGGCAGGAAGTCGGTACACAGCCCCGGCATACGGTCCACCTCTCCAGGCCCCGGACCCAGCCAGGCACCCAGCAGCGGTTGTGGAATGCAGCTGATTCCCCTTGGCCTTCTGACCCCGCCTTCTCCCCTGCTTGCATTGCTCTCCCCAGTTTTTCAGCAGTTACGGTCCATAATGAAAAGCCTACTGTGTGAGCTGCTTCCGTATGTGATTTCGTAATGTGAGATCTGCATGACGACTTTGCAGACAACTTTGCAGACAGAGAAGGTCCCGCTGACTTGCCCAGGGCCGCACGGATGGAAGAGGGCGGAGCCAGTCAGCAGGCAGTGGCAGCGCTCCAGCTGCTGCTCCAGCTGCTGCCGTCGCCTGTGCCACCTACGTCGTGGGTGGGGTGCAGGTGCTGGGCTCGCACTCAGGGGTAGCCAGCCCCAGCAGTCCAAGTGCAGTGGGAATACGATGCATAATACAGGTCACCGTGAAGCTGTGTTAACTGGTTGGTAGCATACGAGTTCGTTCCTCCAGAGGAAATTTAAGAAGATGTGAAGACGTAATTTCTGAGCAAGGCTTGTACAGTAAGCAATTTTATGAGGGCACATCTTGTGCCTGCAGGGCGTGGTGGCCACAGGCCTGAGAGTGTGCTCTGGACACTGCAGGCCTGGGCTGTGTAGGGACCGCCCCCAGCAGCCCTGGTGTTAGTTAGAGGACCTGGTTGAAGTTCTTCGGGGCGGCACTGCAGGATGGACTGAGAGGAAGGGGAAAGGACTGGCTTTTTCATTAAGCAGACGTATCAGCGTCTGGCTGCAGAATACATGGGGTTGGTGCCACAGACCTGAACTGGTCACTGGGGTACTGGGCCGTGCCAAAGTAGCCATTCTCAAGAGCTTGGAGTGCACAGGAGGACAGGCCAGGTGTGCAGAGGAGTAGGAACAGGTCATCAGTGCTAGACCAGAAGCGCTGGGTGCGTGTCAGGGAGGTGGGGTATTGTCCTGGGGTGCTGGAGAGAAGCAGGGCTCACACAGTGGGAAAGGTGACTCCCACGGAGGTACCATGGTGCAGGTTATGTAGGCTTCAGGGAGAGGTGATGATGGCCTAAATGACGGGACAGGCTTGAGCAGCCCATTGTCCGATAGAGTTGACAAGCTTTAATGTGCTCCCGCTGGCTTGAGCCTCCAGAGGTATGGGCATGACTGTCCTGTGAGGTGGCTTATACTACCTGATGGGACAGTCATCCGTGTATGACTGGTGCTCCAGAGCCGCCTGGCAGCAAGACACCCAAACTGTGGTCTCATTGTGGACATATTAGTGACTGCCCTGGCTTTGCAGGCGAAAGCCTGGCTTCTAGGTTTCTAACTTGGCAAGTGGAGTGGAGGGAGTGTCCTTTTAGCCTGGACAGGGACGGCAGGTGACCGAAAATGCCTATGGGTGCAGCAGGGCAGTGAGATGCCTAGTTCCAGCTTAAAAGTCCGCTGGGCAGCATAGCTCAGGGGGCAGGGAGACTAGGCCAGGCGATTAGGGGAGCAGATTTGAGTTTTCTCTTTTTAAATGATGTATAGTCAGTAATCCCCTCAAATAAATGGTGGCCCTGCTGGTTTGTCCTAGGAAATTGGTCAGTTTCCTCACTGAGGTTAGACACCATCAAAACGACTGACAGATTAGATGTGAAACTGAATTTAGTTACGGTGCCTTCTTTTCCTGATTGCTGGAGCTCAGTCAGCTGGTGATGATTGTTTTAGTTCCTGTTCTGTAGTTGCTGGCACAAATACCTGACACAAGCTTAGAGGAGGAAAGGTTTGTTTAGCTCACAGTTCCTGGGGTTGTGAAGATGCTGCCCCCGCTTTATAGGGACTGGAGGAGGGGCTGGGGTGCTGCCCTGTCCAGGATGATCTGCTCCATGCCTCCACGCGAAATCGCGGCCTGGAGGGCGGGGGCACTCTGACAGCACCTGCTGTCAATTTAACTGTTAGCCCCTCTCTCGGCCACGCCCCTCTAGCCCCGCTCCTCAAGCTGCTCACTTGACAACCCCATGATTTACATGAGGCTTTGGGGGGGGCAACTAGATACAAACCACAACAATAATCCTTGATGTTTTTAAATACCTGGCTCTGAGGCTGGACGTGGTGGCTCAGGCCTATAATCCCAGCACTTGGAAGGCTAAGGCAGGAGGATCCGTTTGAGTTCGAGACCAGCTTGGGCTACAAAAGTGAGCTCAAGGCCAGCCTGAACTGCATAGTAAGACCCTGTCTCAAAAAGACAATAAAAACAAAACAAAACAAAACAAAAAACCTGGCTCTGTTTAGGTGTAGCACATTGGACGGTGAAACGATTATACCTTGTTCTCAGTGGTACTTAAATCAACATTACATGTAGAATGTAATGAGCATTTTGGTATAGGATGGAGAATTAGAATTTTGTTTTTTGATTTTGTGGATGAGAATAGACATCTTGCAATTTTAAGTATTTTATTTTTCTGAGCAATGATATTCTTGGCAAGCTTAAAAACTTGCAAGTTTGAATGTTGTTATAGTATGTAAGTAGGTGTTAGGTGTTAAATAGGTTAAATTTCATAGTTGACGTGTGTTCCTTCACAGATTCTGTGGGCAAATGATTGAGCTGTCCCAAAATGTGGGCTGTGCCTCTGACACCCCCCCACAAGCAGCGCATAGCAGTGTGATACTAAGCAAGCTTTCCTTATTTGAACTGAAAATTACAATTAAGATGTTCAGCAGTTCTTAGGCACACTCAGGACCTGACATAAAGTAAAAACATCAGATATGAAGAAGGGAAAATTGATTGTCCTTTGATTTGACATCTGATGGCAGCATAATGTGAATGGCAGTTTCTCTTGATTACCATGCTGCCCTCTTTCTGGTTATTCTTCACTGTAGCTAATTCTCAGCATTGGACCAAGTCCCTGTGTCATTCCTCTGCGCATGTCTCTCTGACCTGCAGTCTCCCAGGGGACCCTCTGCAGTCAGCTAAGGCATAGCGCATGCTCGCGATTCCTCTTTTTGTCTGGGTGTGATACCCCAGCCTCTCAGCTGCTAAGAAAAGAGGCCTGCTGGGTGCACAACTCCGAGGCCGTGGTTCTGTCAGTCTCAGGTGGAGCTGCAGTGCGCGCTTCCAGCAGGTGACTGAGTAGTGGAGCTGCTGCTCTGGGCCTCGAATAGGGCTAGGCACTTCAGAGGGAGAAAATCCTGACTGTGGTGGGAGGGGAGAGGTAAGGTTGTATGTATTGTCACCAAGTCCGAGTGGAGCTGGGCTACAGTTATGCCTGATGCTTTCCTTTTTCGAAAGTTCGTTTTAGTGACCTCCATGGTCATATGAGCAGGGTTCTGACCGGCAGATGTAGTTGGGGACTTCAGTGAAATGTGTCTTTCTTTCATTCTAGCCTCAAAACTGGTTTTTTAAAGTGGAAGCCAGACTACGACAGCGCTGCTTCAGAGTATGGAAAAGCAGGTATTTGTGACTACAACCCTTTCGTTGCAGTGTGTAATGTCAGAACAGTCTGATAGATTCACGTCGCTAGGATGCTGAGGCTTAATGTTTTCTACGAGGCTTTAATAGCTAAAAAAGAAAATAGAGCACTGCTTAAGCTTTTGCTTTTGTGTTTTTCCAGAGGTATGGGAAAGAAGAGCTCTTAGAAAGTGTCTTGGCATTTGTGATACTGAATCTTCGAGCCGCTCCTCCCAGTTTTGCTCTTTCAGTTACGCTTTTTAAACTCCTGGTCGCATACTTCAGGTTTGACAGGAAGATGTCGTTTTCATAGATCCTCAAGCTGTATAGGAGCTTTGGTTTTTTGTTTGTTTTATTCTTTTGGCAGCAGGAGGGATGAAGCCCAGGGCCCACGCTCCCATACCCCCGGCCCCGTATTTCTGCATCATTGATTTGCTTTATTTTTGAGCCAGGCTCTTGCTGTGTAGTCTAGGCTGGGCTTGCATTTGCAACAGCCCTGCCTCAGTATCTCCGGTGCTAGGGTTCCAGGCAATACCATGGAGCCGGCAGAAGCTTCGTTTTTCAAGAGCTGCATTGCTGGACATTTATTGGAACCTGTTAAGAGGGAAGGTTTTCTGTAAAAAGTGTATATTGCTCTTCAGTTCCCATGTAATGTAATGAGCTACACCAGAGGCGCTGTTTCTGTTGAGAAGTGCAGAGCTGCCCCCGCGGGCTGCTGTCTTTTGGGACTGAAGACCCTGCCAGCCCTTGGGAGCACTGGCAGTGCTGGCCTTCGAGTGCTTGGCTTAAGTGGAAGCAACACTGCGGTGCTGCCATAAAACAGAAAAAGCATTATAAGTACTTCTGAAATACTGATAATCGGAAAGGTTGTAAGGGAATTTCTTTAGGAGAAAGAAATAGCTCGGTTTCATGAAACTTCCCAGGTACTTGAAATCTGTAATATTCTTTGTGATACTTCATGATAAATGCAGATTTGAGTAATGGTTCATTTGAAATTTTTTTAAATGAGAGTCTGTCTTCGAGACCAGCCTGGGCTACAAAAGTGAGCTCAGGACCAGCCTCAACTGCATAGCGAGACCCTGTCTCACAAAGACAAAAAAAAAAAAAAAAAAAAAAAAAAAAA
>PVJA010031070.1:0-23504 GCA_004027025.1 Myocastor coypus | reverse complement strand
GGGAACGCCACGGGGGCCCCCCACCAACTCCTGCCCCACCTACCTGTACTGCCACAACAGATAAGACCTCCACAGAGATCCGGTTAAATTCATCAAAGCAGCCCCAGGCCCCAGTCTGAGCAAGGCCTTTGTAGATGTTGCCACAGGACTGCAACAGAATGAATGAGGATTAGGTCACCAGCAGCACCGGGCTTATCAATGCAGGTCTGAGGTCCTGTTCCGTCCTCTTTAGTATAGGCACTTCCGGTCCCCTAAAGACCATTCGTCAGAAATGTATTAAAATTTCAAGAACAATTAAATTTTTAATGGTGATGGGATATGGACACAAGTCACAGAATCAAACAGAACCTTTCTAGTACACTTGAGTGAGAATTCCTTTAAAATGTCATCAGGGCTGAATTATTGTTGATTCTGTAGCTTTCAAAATCCCAGTAAATGAATAAAAGATGAATTTTCTTTCACCATGCACACAAAAAGCCTTCCGCTCGGTATTTGGTATGCACCCACGGCAGGGTTTTTGTCCGTATCTTCAAGTCCATACCCAACTACCCAGGTTTCCCAGAAGGCTGGGAAGCTGGAGCTGCGGATGGAAGTGATAACATCTACAGAAAATAAATTATAGGTCAATCTTTTCAGAAACAGTGAACTTCAGAGGGAAGAGGCTATGTCTGTCCTAAAAATAAAAACTACTCTGAAATTTAATGTGCACTAGTAAAGTATAAAACAATAGCAAGGAACAGGTTTTGTGGAGATACGTCCAAGGTCAAACGGCAAGGTGACATCTTCAAAATACTGGGAAAATGAGAATAGTGCTTCTTTCTTTCTTTCTTTTTTTTTTCTTTCTTTCTCTGAGAAAGCTCTATGCAAAGATTGTGCATTAGACACAGGTCAGTCAACTGCTTCAAGAGCTTTGAGTTCTTCTGTGGAAGTAAGCTATGGAAATCAAAGAGGCAAGTTGCTATGGGAGCACTGGTTCTAGGGGACACTAGAAACCCTGAAGGCGGAGCTCAGGAAGCGGTGAGTAAAAGGCTTCAGAGTGATCAGCTTTGCTGAAGAGGTAAATATCAGATGGTAGCGCAGCAGCATGGCGCAACATTTATTTCACAACATTTATGTCTACCTGTGTGCGCTGGTTGATATGTTGTGTCAACTTGAGATGTTTAGAAGTTTAATTAAATGACTCAACGGAGAGCCAAGATTTTTTAGTTTGGAAACATCCTCATCCTGTGTAAGAGGAGGGCATGGTCATTGTGTGAGTCCTAAATTCCCAGCCACAGTGTAGCTTGTTTACAATGTAAAGAGGGGACAGAGGCTGACTAGAAGCTGCAGCTGCTGCGCTTCCCTTTGCTCTTCACTGTCTTCCACTGCCATGAACTGCTGCCCTCTGCCATGTGTCACTCTGCCTGGAAGCCAGCGGAGTATGGACTGAAACTTTCACAAACTGTGAGCTAAATAAACTTTTCCTTCCTTCATTTTGGGTTTTGAGTATTTTGTCCCAGCAATGAGTAAGAAATAACTGAGACACTGTCCATGCTTCTATCCACCCCCTCTCTCTTCCCCCACCTCTTTCCCTCCCTCTCTCCCTCCCTCCCTCTTTCTCCATCTATATCTGCCTAACCAACTACCAACACATTATACATGCTAAGCAGAAATTCAGGGATCAAAGTCTATGCTTACCAGTGGTTTTAGCAGCTTTTATAGTTGTGAATCTCTTTCATAAAATGAAATCCAAATACATAAAAATAAAAAATTAAAATCTCCACAGGTAGGCTCTTTTCATTCCATGCTTTACCCCAAGGCCCATGGCAGAGCCCCAGGATGCTATGTCACCCATCTGCTTGCCCCACCTGGTCTTTGGTTTACAATCGAGGCAGTTCCATCATCTTGCCATGAGAGTTCGAGTTTGCAGGCTGGGTCAGGGCAGAGGATGGGGAAAGCCTGAGAGCCAGAGGTGTCGCACAAGGAGATGTGGATGCGGGTGGCAGATCAGAGCCGGTGGAGGAAGGACACGGGAACCTCCAGGCTTCCACCCTGACCTCATGGGAACGCATCTGGCAGGCAGGAAGGGTTTGCTCATCCCACGAGGAGACAGGGGTTCCCACCACCTGGAGATATCCACTTCCCGGTCAGGGGCCAGACTGAAAAGTGGATGAAATGCAGAACTGAAGCAGAAGCCATCAATATTTATGTTTCAAAAATGGGCTTTATGAAAAAAAATCCATAGGGGTGTAAAGGAGCATAAAAGTGGTGGAGCACAGTACACGCATGTGTGAGAACCTCCAGTGAAATGCACTGTCCTGTAAAATTAATATAAACTACTGAAAACTCTTTAAGAAAGGATTAGTAAGTGAGATCAAGAGACCAAGAGATCAGAGAGTTAGAGCGTAGTGGAAGTATGATGCTTCAGAAGCCAGGGGAGTCTGGGGCCTTAAGAAATCATGGGTGCACGGGAGTCTCAATCAAGGGAATCAGTTTCAGAGAGGCTCCGAAATAATTGCAGTCAGTCTCAGCTTCAGAGGCATTTGATGCTTCTGCAACGGCTTCTCCAGACTGAGGCCAAGGGGGAAGGTATTGCTGCTATATAGAGAATGTCTCAGCACTAAAACCGCAAGTGTTTCTGGAGAGAGTGGCCTGCTTTGTGAGTCTCCAACCAGCACGAAGAGTGCAGCAGTAACTTTCCCTTGTCTTTGGTGTTCACAATGCTCTGCATCAACTCGGCAATCCATGCACCTCCTGCACTCATCCAGCTGAGTGTCCTTTACAGAGCTCATAAGGCAGAAAGCTATGAGGACTGCCCTCGAGGGGTGTGAGTTCTGACTGCAGTCCGCCTTCTCCTGGCCACAGTTCTGCTGTTTGCTCCCCCACCCACAACCTCCTCAAGTTCCTTGGGTTACCTCTTAGCTTTGCATTTTTTTTTTTTTCTGTTCCATTTCTACTGCCCCACCATCTGGCTTCTCTTCTGAAGGAATGCGCTATTCTCACTGAGGACTTCTTCCATCTAGTCTTTCTGTCTCCCTTCAGCTGATCTTCCACTGCATCTTCCTTAGATGCCACTCTTAGGCGCTCACTCCTGTCCTGAGTGCACGGGTCCTTGCAGAGCCTCAGTGGCTCTCAGCCCATCTCCTTCTCATTTGGTCCCCATCTCTTACTTTCTGTCTCCTGGCCTTCCCTAAAACAGCCACTCACTTTCTCATGCCTATTTCTGGTTTTGCTCCTAGGGAGACATGAACAGCACATGTCAGCTTGAATGTCGTGAACGACACACCAGCATGGTCCCTGGAGCAGAAAGGGAGCTCTTCCTGGCCATCATTCCCTTCCTTTCCTGGCCCAGCTGGGCCCTGTGGGGACAGTCCAGGGGTGAAACAAGAATGAAGGGTAAAGATGGAGGTAGAGGGTAAGTGTATGACTGCACATAGAATTTTAAGTCATCTTAAAATACCACCACAAAACTCAGACAGCCGTGTGTGTGTGTGTGTGTGTGTGTGTGTGTGTGTTTCTGTTTTTTTGGTTTTAGGGAAGGGTCTACAGGGTGTTCAGGTTCTCACTATTAGATCAGACTCCTACTGATGCACTTGTTTACAGCCTCCTGAGAGCAGGGATTATAGTAGGTGCACATCCCCACTCCCAGTCTAATGTCCCTGAGTGCCCCAGGGGCAGGGCCAGCACAGCAGGCCTGGGGATCGAGTCCCCAGACCCTTTAACCTGCTGAGCTATTGGGTTGGCCCTCAAATAGCCTTTGATAGAACAGGCTCTGCAGCCTTTCCCGACCAGCATCCTGCTGAAACTCCCCACTACTCTGTAACAGTGTGGGGTTAAGAGTTTGTAGACTACACTTGAGCACCCAAGGTGGTTCTGTCTGGATGCTAATTAGCTTCCTAATTATCTCTTATATGATTTGTCCTTCCAGACAGAGTGGGCTATCCTCTAGCTGTTTATCTGCATCTATCTATCTATCTATCTATCTATCTATCTATCTATCTATCTATCTGTCTAAATATCTATCCTATCCATTATTGATATATTTACACATCAATTCTCTATCTATAGTCTATCAGTCATATATTTATCTATTAGTCATTAATTGCTTGCCAATTATCCATTCATCACCATCCATCCATCTATTTCATATATATATATATATATATATATATATATATATATATATATATATGGTACAAGGTCTTGCTGGGTGGCTTGAACTCATAGTGATCCTCCTGTCTCAGCCTCCGCAGCACTGGATTTACAGGTGTGCACCTCCATACCTGGTCTTGGCGGCTGTCACAGCATGCAGTTCTAGGGATTGAACCTGCGTCCTCGTGTTTGCCAGGCAGGAGTTTAGACCACTTGATCTGTCTCCTCAGCTTGTATCTCTCTCTACTTAAGGCCACCTGATCCCCTCAATTTCTGTGTCCTCACTAAAGGCTTCAGAGTGCCTAGACCATGCTGGGACTCAGCCAGCTGCAAGGTTTTCCCAGCAGGCTTAAGCCTCAGCAGGAATCTTTATCATTCCCAGACACTGGTAAAGGTGTGTGGTTGGTCAAAACAATGAAATAAATTGGTCCCTGATGTGAGCAAACATTCCTCACACCTGCATGTAAACTCCATACCCTGAGCCCCTCGCTGAAGTCATGCCTGGATAGAACGTTGCTTTTTGTTGTCCATCCATAGCAATTTATTCTAATAAATTATTCCAGCTATTTCTCTCTCTCTCTCTCTCTCTCTCTCTCTCTCTCTCTCTCTCTCTCTCTCTCTCTTTCTCTCTCTCTTTGTCTGTCTCTGTCTGTCTGTCTGTCTGTCTCTTTCTCTCTCTCTCTCTCCCTCTTGCCCCCTTCTTTTCCTCAGAGCCTGGTGCCCTTGAGCTTGCTAAGTAAGCACTGTACTACATTCAGCTACAGCCCAGCCCTCAGTTGCCTGGAATCCCAGCCATCAGCCCCATTTGGAGTGCCTTGAGACACTCTCTTGACAGTCTCTTATGGGAACTCCCATCTCAGCTTTTGGGGCAGCTCCAGCTGTGAAATTTAAATTCAGAAGAATGAAATACCTATTTCTGGTATCCCTCCACAGTGCCCAGTATATGCTGAACAATGGCAACACCTAATAGCCTGATTTCTGGAGTGCTTTATGATGAAAAATAATTCTTGAACACTTGAACAACTGACGGGAAAGATTTGCAAGCAGGTTCATTGAGAATGCCTAGTTGCTAGGGCTCTCTAATCTCTGGGAAAGGACCACCTTTGTTCTGGAGTATGTCACCACTACTATAAATACTGAACTCACTCCAGTCTGTGTCTGGGCCAGACTCAATGACCAAAGCTTCACTCACCATTCAAAAAGTCAAGAGTCAACCTTTGTCCCACCCTGCTCTCCCAGATGAACTGGCAAGCCTAGGGTACAGGGATTTATTTTGGAAAATATTATGTAAAACAGCCTTCCTGCTCCCTGCCTGAGGGGCCAGCTTATTTCTTTGCGCTCACTATCCTAAGAATGAGTTAAAAGAAATCTACTGATTTTCTTCAATCAATACTTTATCTAAATGAGAATGTCTTTGAGAGTGTTACCCCTGGGAAGCTAGACTTATTGTAGCAATGCACCAATGTTCAACTATAGAAGAATCTGGAAGCTTAAAATAATCCTAAAGCTGAATTTATTTCTTTAAAAGGAAATAAGATCTTCCAGACTGACTTAAAAAGAAACATTATCTTAATGTGCTCATCACTAAAAGCAGCTGTGCTAAAACTTACTGGATGGATGTGGACTATGGTAAAGATGGTTATTTTGGGTCCGAACTTCCCTCTTGTCTGCTTATGAGGAGAAAAAGTGGGGCCACTGGTGTTGGGTAGAAGTTATTTACCAGAGAAATTGTTCCAGTCATAGAAGGTGAGCCTCATCTAAAGAGTCCTATAACTCTTGGACTGCAAATTATTTCTACATAAGTGTATTTTACAATTAATATATTATAATATTTATATACATATTTCATCTTGTTTAACACAATGGTTTTTATTCTTCTACTCTAATTCACATGCCATCCTGTTTACCAGGGGCATGTAAGGTGGTTTACAAAAACTCATACAATGTAAAAAATAAAGATAATGAGAAACCTATTATTGCACATCTTAAAAATTTGATCCGTATTGAGTTGTGAGCAGAATGTTTCCAGATGAGAAATGATCTCATAGTGTGGCCTTTTGTTTCTCTGTGACACAACCTGGACTATACCAGTTCTTGAATGCCTGAGTGGAGGACATTAGCTTTGTGCTTGTCTTCTGAAGCATCTCTTGCAATGAGTAGGGATTGACCTATACTCCTTCTAGAGGTCACACTTGCCCTTGTACAGTATTCTTTGTAATGCTCACTTTACTGTGGACCTAAAATGTAGCTGTTACACAAAGACTAGCATCTTTCCTATCACTACTTATGAGCCTTCATATACTTCTAGACCAAATGGTAGATTAAGGGCTTTGGGTATGTGTTCACCTTCTTCATTTAACAAATGAATCACAAAGTTCACTATCATAGTCAGACTCCATGGGCTTGTGCTTCCTCGTCACATAAGAGGGTTTCAGGAAGGTAGACAAGGTCAAGCTCAAAGATCCTCAAATCTACCATGAAGGAATGAGTAGAAGTCTCTTTATTGGACTCCAATATCTGGAAGAGCTGGGCCAGCGCAAAGTGGCTAACTATCGTGCCACGACTGAGCTACCTCCAAGTTCCTATTCTCCTGCCGTTCCCTGTGGATTGGTACCTTGTAGTCCATCTGCTCTGAGCAGTTGAACACGTAGACCATGATGCCCAGGGCCCGGCCCAGGTCCTTGGTTGTCTCCGTCTTGCCTGTGCCCGCAGGTCCTGCTGGAGCTCCACTCATGGTCAGGTGCAGGGACTGGGTGAGAGTGATGTAGCACCTGCCAAACACAGGAGGGAAGAGTCATCCTCGGTGCTGAAGCTGCCCCTGCTGGGTCCCAGGGAGAGAGGAACTCAAGGCCAGGTGAGGCTTTTATAGCTTCTGTGAAGGAAAGCTCAGGGTTTTCCCTCTTGCCTGCTTCCCACCCCTACAGTGCCTCAGAGGGTCTCTGCCAGGCCCATCGTAATCTTGGTCCTTTCTCTGGCTTCATTTTTTACTTCCCATCCCCATAGCACTCTGACCTCCAGCTGTGTGGAGCTACGCTCACTTGCCAGTTACACAGGAACTGTGCTCGGTCCTCTCTCTTCTGCACTCCCAACCCCTACCTCTACCTGGACAATGTTCCTTTTCCATCTCTGGTGAATCACTAGTCACCCCTAGAGAGTCACACTCCAGGCCTCTGCCTTACTCACTGTTCCTACTTCGGAATTTAGCACAGCTCCAGGAGCATTAAGCTCTCAGAAGCTATCACACAAATGAATCCCTGTGTTGGCTGGATCAATACTTTAGTCTACATAAGCATCCTATGACTGTTTTTACTAATGCCAGTGAAATAAATAGCTTTAAGATTATATCTCATGCTTTCTTAAAGCATTCATAGTTTATTCAGTCTCAGTGAAAAGTGCCTTTGGGGTATAAGTATAGGCAAAGGTGCTCTTGATCACTGGTCGCCAGGGAAATGCAAACAATCTCCCGCAAGTTACTGTCACACACCACTAGGAACGCTATACTTTAAAACATGAAAAGGGCAAGTATTGGGAGGATGTGGAAGAATTGTGAACTTCAACCATTGCTGGCGGGGGATATCACATGGTATGGCTACTTTGATAAAAGACAGGTGAACAGTTCCTTTAAAAGTAAGGCTTCGCTTATGATTCAGAAATCCTCCTTCCAGGAATATATCCAAGAAAAATAAATTCATTTAGTTTGTAGTATTTGTTTAAGACAGCAACATTAATAATAATAAAAATGGAACCAGTTCAAATGTGCACCATCAGTGGAATAGATAAATTAAGTGTAGCCTTTCCACGGCACAGAAATTATCTTCAATAGTATAAGGGAATAAAGTCATGGTGCTGGTACCAAGTAGAGGAACCTCAGAAACATTAGACTAAGTGAAAAATACCAGATCCTTTATTACTGCAGTCATATGAAATATCCAGAAAAAGCAGACCAAAAGGCAGCAGGCCAGTGGCTTCCTGGCATGGGGACAAGGATTTATTGTAAATAGGCTGAAGGAAATGTTCCAAAACTAGTTGGAGGTGATTAGTGTGCAACTCTACATTTACTAAAAATCATTGCATTGCGTGCTCATCCTGGATGAACTCTAAGGCATGTAAATGATGTCTCAATAAAGCTGTTCCAACTGCATGATTGGTCTGTTTAAACCTAGCAAAACAATACGCAGACTCTCCGTTTACAGGCTATATAGAGTGACTGGTCCACGGAATTGGTTTTCTCTGGTTCTGCATCTGATATCTCAGGATGACCAGTGACCAGCTTCATGCCTTTCTGCCAGATGGCAACTGGGTCTCTACTGACTTCAGAGAGCCTAGAACCAAACTGATTCTGAAAGCACTTGAAAGATTTGTCTTTCCTAATTCAGTACACAATTTTCTGATTGGTGTTAGCTTTAGAAAGCCCAGGAAGGCAAGCTGCCTACCTAAGCAGAGAGGAGAGTTGCACAGAATTATTTTACCTCAAGCTTTTTTCTATCAAGGAATATACTGACTCAGCTGATCCTGGAGATTTGGGTTGTGTTTAAATTTAACCCTGCACTGTCTCAGCTCATGCCACTGCCTCACTCCCATATAAAACCGACCATCAGATAGGACATGATATCAGGTCAAGTGAGTTAAGGTGAAAAACTGAGTCTCATCCTATCTGTCTGTCTGTCTGTCTGTCTGTCTGTCTGTCTGTCTGTCTCTTCTTTTTGCAAAACCGGGGATCAAATTCAGGACCTTGCACTTGCCAGGCAGGTGCATATGCCACTGAGCTGTCTCCCCAGCCCATCTTTTCTTTATTGTTAATGTTACCATTTGGTCACTCTATTCCTCTCAGATACTCTTAGCTAAATCTTCTCATGATCCTGTGTGCAGCCCCCTGGGCTCTGAGTTTCTGGCTTCAGATTGGACTCATGTCTTCTACTTCTGCCAGCCCCAGGTGTCTTCTAGAACTGTTTAGAGCCATCACAGCTCTGCACCTGCCACAGGTAGGGTATCAACCTCCATATAATTTATTTTCAAGCTCCTCTCACTCCTCTCCTCTTCCAGAGTTGCCTGATCTGTAGGTAGGCCTTCTTGCTCAGAAGCTGCAGGAATACTAGAGAAACTAAGCTGTCTAGAGGATCAAGGTTTACAAAATAGGTTTTTTGCAGAGAAATTTGAGAATATTTAGAAATCTTTGGAGTTAAGTGAAATTTCATTTAGAGCAACTATTGAGTTTCCAATTATCCCTAGAAGCACATGGGGGAAAATTTCAAAATATTATTTTTACTCATAATAGCAGAACTCAAGAACAAGAAGAGATTTCCAAAGCTTACTGATCCAACATCCTTGTTATACAGATGCATAGACTGAGGTTCTGGGAAAAACCTGAGTTTTCTCATGAGTTCTTATACCTAAGGCAGGACAGATAAGGCTTTAGCTCAGGCTCTGAGGAAAGCAGACAGAACAGAGAGATGAAGCATCCTCCTCTGCTACAGAAGAGCCTGCCATGGGGCTTGAGCTGCTGAACCTACATGCCCAATCCAGGTGGTCCTCAGTGGCTTTGCTGAAGCGCCATCTATTGGAAGACTCAGACAGCCCTTCAGTCTGCTCCTACATTCCTAGAGAATGTTGGTGGATGTTACTATGGTGGCTTCAAGAGACAAGAACTCTGGGGTCAAGGAGATTGACCTCAGTTCTTGCCTCTATTAGGTGGTGTCTGTGAGACTCGACCAAATCACTAAAATGTTTTGTGTCTTTCTTTTAAAGTCATTAGGGTCTGGCTGGAGTTTACACATAATTTGATAATCAAACCTTCATGTGTTGGAAGCTTAGTCTCCAGTATGGCAGTGGGGGCACCTTTTAGATGTGAGTCCTAGCAGAAGATAGCTCTCTGAGGATGGGCTTCTATCTCTTTTCTTCTGGAAAGGCACAGCATGTATTCCAGAAAGCAGCACCTTCTACAGTAGGTCAGTTTCAATTGTTTCAAAGACCTTGTCAAAACTGAGTTCATCTGCTGTGCTGGCCCACCCCTGGGGCCACCTGAGCCAGTGACTGAGACAGGGCATGGTGGCTCACGCCTGTAATCCCAGCACTCGGGAGACTGAAAAGAGAATGACTATGAGTCTGACTATCCACACAGACACACACACTCACACACACACACACCCGCACATGTGCACACACATGCACATGTGCACACACGCATGCACACACACACACACACACACACACACACACACAAATTGAGTTCAAAGTACTGCAATGTTGTTTTCTTTGGGCAAACGACTTCTACTGTTTCATTCTTATCTGTCCCACCAGGCTCCTAGGTAAATAAATAAGATGAACCAAGAGATTTGAAGTAACTTTGAAAGTGTAAAGCTGATCCCCTTCAAGATATTACTTTCTTAGATAATAAATATACCAAATGTAGATTTTATCTCTTCTTTATAGTTATTTAACTTGAAGATAATGAAACTATTGATGCTGTATTTTGATTTCAACTATTATTAGGCTGGAGTTTTGCAAAAATTTATACTGGGTAATCGTAGAGTAGGAGAAATCATAGTTGGTTTGTATTACTTGGCTACACTGTGTAACAAAATGTCACACATTTAGTAGCTTAAGTGCATCTTTTTCTTATGTTGTGTCTGTGTGCTTAGTACAAGGTTTACAGGATCTACAGGGTGTTTAGGGTCTCACTACATAGATCAGCCTGTGCCAGGCTCTCCCTGATTAAGTCCTTTGGGTACAATCATGTAGCTCTTTTCTTCTAGAAAGACAGCATGCATTCCAGAAAGCAGCACCTAGAACAGTAGGTCAGTTTCAATTGTTTCAAAGACCCTGTCAAAATTGAGTTCATCTGATGTGCCAGCCCCATGCCTGGGGTGACGTGAGTCAGTGATTGAGACTGAGCCTGGCTGGCACTGAAGGGAGTGTGTAGGTTTCACCATGCACTCCTGCCATGATGTATTTTTCTGCTACAGGTCCAAAGCAACAGGGCCAAGTAAACATAAACTAAAACTTCTGAAGCCTTGAAACCAAATAAAGCTTTCTGTCTTTAATTCAATTTCCTTAGGTATTTTTATCATAGCAGTGAAAAGTAGACATGCCATATAATAAAGAGTGATCATGGAAATGATATCATTGTAGTCATTTTTCACTCACACTCAGAGAAGAGATTTTACAAGAGAATGATCAGGAACGATTCTTGGAGTTGTGTGGATTATTCAGTCAAAGATTACAGCTGGAGAAAGAATATGACACAAAAATATTTACTCTGATGGGGTCTCCAGTGGCAGACCCAAGACTCTGCTACTTCCTGATACGCAATATCTTTATTGATAACTTGAATTAAGAAATAATGGACTAGCGCCAGGCATGGTGGCACATGCCTGTAATCCCAGCACTCAGGAGGCTGAGTCAGGAGGATCGATACGAGTTCAAGACCAGCCTGGGCTACAAAAGTGAGCTCAAGGCCAGCCTGAACTGCATAGCAAGACCCTGTCTCACAAAAAACAAACAAACAAACAACAACAAAAAAAAGAAATAATGGACTATATAGACAATAGAACAAATTTCTGAAAAATATTGTAACCACTAAAATGATATTAAGACCCAGTACAATTGAGTTTAAAAGAAAAATGCAAAGTGATCTTTCAAGCAATGAAACATAAAAAGAAGAGAGAGATATGGTTAGGTGGATTGTTTTTTGCCTTTTTGAGACAGGGTATTGTTACGCAGCTCAGGCTGGCCTTGAGCTCACTTTTGTAGCCCAGGCTGGTCTCAAACTTGGACCAATCCTCCTGCCTCAGCCTCCCGAGTGCTGGAATTACAAGCATTCACCACCACGCTTGGCCCAGTTAGGTGGAATTTGACATGAAAAAACCCCAGAGATTTTAATAGTTTTCAAGTTTTGCCAAATAACACACACAAATAGAAGAAAAATGCCCATAGCCTAAACCTAAAGCAAATGAGCCCATTCCATATTTTAATATGTGACTGCTTAAAAGTCTTTAATATAAATGCTCTCAGGTCTATAATCTATTCTATACATTATTTGATTTCAAGATTGTTCATTATCCATCACTCATTTTTTTCTTTGCTTGCACTAGATTTGTCTGTCTCAGTGTGTGATAGGGAGAACTGAGAGATAATACAAATTTTCCATACATGATCTCCATAGAAAAATAATAGTATGTGTAGTAACTAAACTTGAGCAGTTATGGCTATGCTTTGCTGCTTCTAGGTCTCAAATAGGATTAGAAATTCAAGAACTGACTTAGAAAAGCCAAGAAAATCAAGAGTAGAATTCTAAGAATTTGTATTACAGGGCAGTAAATAGCCAGAAGAAGGTAAACATACCAAAACAAATTTGTCTTATACATGAGTGAAATAAGCTAAGTATATATAACAATGTCAGGCCAATATTTCTTAAGTATACCACCAATAGCATAGCCCATAAAATAAAACTTGATAAATGAGGTGTCATTGAAATTCAAAACTTTTGTACTTCAAAAATTACCACTGAGGAAATGAAAAGACTAGATTAGAGTACAGCATTTGCAAACACGTATGTAGTATATCCAGAGTACACAAAGAATTCTTAGAATTCAATAACAGTAAGGGCGCAAATCGTCAAACGACAGCCAATGGATATGGGTGCACATTGCACTGAAGTAGAGGCATGAAGGACTTGCAAGCACAGCATCATCTGTCGTTAGGAAAAGCCAACTGAAACCCAAATGAGACACCCCTAGCACTCAACAGAATGGCTACAACAAATAAAGCCAACAATGACAAGTGTTGCCAAGGACACAGAGAAATTCAAACCTTGTGTGAGTATGCTGGATACAATCACTTTGGAAAACAATTTGGTACTTTCTCACAAACTGCCAAAGCATACAAGTAGACGATACCCAATAGTTCCCGCCCAAAGCAGCAAAAACATATCCACACAAAAACTTGCACAAAAATGTTCGTAGCACTATTGCTTAGATTTGTTCCATCTATAAAACAATCCAAGCATGCACCAAGTGTGCATGGACAGATAGTGTGACATGTTCATGTGTGTTCAAGCTGGGCCTCTGTTTAGGTCCTGGAGCTGGTTATGGCGCAGCAAGCTGGATTCATCATGCCAGTATGTGAGGTGGTTTCCCTTTTGTTTGTGTTGTTTTGAGTTCAGGGTCTAACATTTGTACAGTGCACTTGAAAATGTTTCGACTAAAATGTTTTGATTCATTTTGATTAACAATCAAAATATTCCCCAAAGAATTAAAGAATTAAAAATGTTAAAAGAAAATTAAAACATATATATATATATATATATATATATATATATATATATATATATATATATTATCTGGAAAGGAATAAGGACTCTTTAAGCATAAAAGTAATTTTTGAAAAACAGAAAAAGGAGTAATCATGGTAAGAATTCACTTACTAACAGCCAAGAAACATGTAATTATGAAGTCTTTGAGTAATTAAGGACATCCACATATAAACAAGGTGTGCCTTTAGTAGGATTAATAAAATCTTAGACAGTCATAATTATGCGACCTAAGACATTATAATATCAAAAACTATCAGAAAGAGTAGGGAAAAATATGTTTCAAGAAAAATGTGTAAATTCATGCTATCTAATGATCTTGTTTTCCAAAATCCATCCTGGGGAAATAATCATGAATTTGGTACAAATTTACACAGAAATACCAGCAGTTTTATTTTTAAAATAAAAGCTCAGACACAACAAATACCACATAATGTAATCATTACATAATTTTATGGGATATGTGTAAATAGACTGCAATTCAGATACTGAAATATTTTAGAGGAGACTAGGTAGGTGATACACACTACATAGTGTTAAGTAAAATACTGATATTTTTTATATAGCATTCGAGCTCACTTTCACTGTTCAAAGCCTATGTGTAGAAGGAAACAAACTAAAATTAACAATTTTCTCTAGATAGGTTTTTTTTCTTTCTATACATAGTAAAAGTTTTCCAAATTTCCTCCAATGAAAATGTCAGAAAAATATTATGAAGGAAGGGTATAGTGTTTGCGACTTGTGCTTCTCTCATCCAGCAAGTCACCTTCACAGACTGTTGCATCAATTACACCTACTTGCAGTAGTTCCTGAGAAATTAAGAGGCACTCGAGAAAGGTGCAAAGTTGATTAGAATAGTCCTTACCACAGTGTAGGGCAGAAAGAGGCATCTGTGTGTGATGGGGGCGAAGGAGAAGAGAGGAGAGGAGAGCACCCAAAGGCTAACAAAGGGCTTGTGAGACTTGCTTTTGTTCAGCCTGAAAAAATATTTCCATTTAGTTCTTCAACTTGCTGTTGTGCCAAAGTCTTGTGACAATGGCTGAGCCATTGTACCTACTTATGCATTCCAGCCCCATCCAGGCTGTGAGAAATTCCAAAGAAATAGCATAGTCTGTTGGGTGTACTGTATGACAGAAGTGTTTTTAATGAATGTGCAAAGGTTGTATGGATCAATTGTCCATTTGATTAATTCTTCTGGCAGAAGAGAATTAAATGTACTTACACTACATACAGGTAAAGGTTGAATGCTCTTTAAAATGTGATTTTCCTATATGGAAGCTAATTTTCTTCTTTTTCCCCTAGGGAAAACATTTCTTGAGATAATAACAGAAGTCTATGAGAAAATGGAATTTACCATATAAATACTCAACCACATATACTACTTTGTCAGAAATGCATTTAATGAGCAAAACAAGGTCAAGGTCTACACAGTATTCACCATTATTTGAAGCAAATCTTCACTTGTTATTTGCATCATTTTATAGATGAGGCAATGAATCCTATCTTAGAAATAATTCACTGTCAAAATATAATCCTTTCTCTTTATAATGCATTCAGCATGACCATGGTAGAGTTCTTTAAGTTCCAAAGATGTAATTATGTTCTTCTAGTCTCATGCCGGTGTGAAGAACTAAGGAAGGAAAACAGTCTTGTACTTTTTATTATATGGAATGATATTATCTGAGTGTTCCTGGGAAAGAAGGAAATATTCTGAATGCTATAGGAAGGCTGGTCCGTATCCAGAGGATCAGAAATTATTGCACTGCCTTTGTTCAGCAAGTACATCATTAAAGACTGTTACAGGGTAGACACAGGGCTGGGTTCTGAGATCACAGTGAAATTCTTTGGAATTTAAAGGTCTCTACAATGGTCATACTGAATGCCTCATAAAGGGAAAGGGTAAGGTTTTGACAATGAATTATTTCTAAGATAGGATTTATTGCCTCTTCTATGTAATTGGGGAATATATAATCTACAGTGAGAGACATACATTATTTAAATCACTCAAATATATCATGGTTGCATTATTCTGATTTAAGAGACATAAATTCTCAAACTATTAGCTCCTGTTCCACAACAGGCAGAGCAACTCACTGAGAAAGGAAGTATTTTACCATATTTCCTCCCTAATAATAATAGTTGTTAAGAATCATCAAGAAGACAAAGATACTTGAGAGGAACTAGTCCCATTGAAGTTAAGGTGAAAAATTTTTCCTTCAACACACATGGCAAGAGGAGCTTCATCAAATGGGCCCCCCAAATCCAAGATAACATTCTTAAGACTCTAGATCCCCAGTTACTGTTATCTTTAGTATCTCAGTCACAGATAGTTCTTAAAGAGTGAAGCGAGAGTCCTGAGAAGATCTGTCCTTTGAGTCAACTTCCCCTTCTTGATTCCTGGTTCTTCAATACTAAATCATCACTTTTATTCATTTCTGCTGATAATCTCCCACACAGGTCCAAAAGAGAACCTTGATCACAGTTTAGAATGCAGCCAGCTAGCAAGCAAACAAGCACATGACATCCGTTGGTTGGTGATATTAGGATGAGCAGAGTTTGATTAGGGTTATTTGCTGTGTGCTTTGTAGGGTGAGGAGGCTTTTCATTAGGAAAGGTCAGAACTAAGTTCTGAGTTGCCTCTCAGAACTAAGATGAATGAGAAGGCCCTGGGGGATCTGAGGGCCTTTAGCATGATATTCCAGGCAGAAGGTGCCGTGAGCTGAAAGTCTCTAAGGTGGTGTGAACTCCAGTGATGAAAAGGCAGAAAGGAGGTATAGGGGATGAGGCGTCTTGACAGTTAGCAGGAATCACCACGCTCAGACAGTGGTAGGATATCTATAGGGTTTCATAAGAAACAGTGATTCAAGAATACAAGAGAAGTGATTGATTTGAGTAGTACCCCATGTGAGAGAGGTTTGTTAGTTTGGACAAGAAAACAAATCAAAGAAACAAAGAGTATGGGGACAAAGGAACCAGTTATTTATTTATGGAATAAGCTGGAATTTTTAAGTGCTCTGGATTTCTCATATTCCATCCATGATCATATTTTAACTAATTTGGAAATATTCATCATATATTTGCAAGTGTATTAGAAGAATTGGCCATAAGTGATATAAAAAAATTAGGAAAAGGTGACACAGAAGAATCTAACTGGCCGTGTTAACTTTCATCACTTATAGCAATGCCTTCTGACCTGCAACTCCTTCTCTTTGGTGAGCTAGTCTTCTGATGTATCACCCTTTCAGAGATGAGACTGAGTATTCAGTGGTATTGTGAGGAAAGGGTGCGAATTCCTAGCAGACTTCACAGAAATCTCAGTAGAGTTGAAATATGTTCTCCTAACGTTGTTGCCCCGCCATCTCTCTCCTTGCCTCTGCTCTGCTCACAGATAAACCACCATAAAGTATAGTTTTCATTGTTTTACTCTGCTTATGAAAAATTTTTGACAGTTTGTCATCACCTTCCAGGTAGAGACCATATCTTTCCCACTCTTCGGTCTGCCACCTTCATCACTCACTGTATCCCAAAATCTAGAATTTCTTTTCTTCTCCCAAGAAGATATTTATTGTGTTCTCCCATTTCCATGCAGCTGCCCACAATATTCCATTTTCCAGGAATGCTTATCAGTAGCTTTTTAACTTTTGGAAATCCCCTTTAACAATGAACAAATGCTATGGCTCTTCTTGACAGGAAAAAATGACACATGAACATATTCGTGTAAAATTTTGTGGACATTTTGATAGGAATTTTACAGTCTCCCATTACAATGCAACATATCCCTCAAGGTCAAGATCACATACTCTCCGTTCCCTGAAAGGTTTCTCTCTGCTCCTTCCTAAACTGAGTGAAACAAGGTGACTTCTCAACTAAAGACAGACTCTTCTTCAGCGTGGGCCAGATCTCAAGAGTGAACAAAATCAGCTACATAGTTCCTTAAGGGTGAGCACCAGGGATTGACAAGCTAAATAATTATCAATCACCTTGGAAGAGCCTGGAAAGCCCAAGCTCAGTAAGTGGTGCTCTTGCCCCTTGCTATGTGACTTGCCTTCCCATTGGATCCCAATTTTCATCTATTTTACCTGAGCAATGGTACTTGTAATCTTATTAGCTGATCATAGTTTTGGCCCACCTCATACCCACCTAAATGAGTTCCCATGTCTTCTCCACAACCTTACACCCTCCTCACTACGTGGTTTTCTTCTATATAAATCCCTGAGACAGCTTCCTGGGGACATCCACTTGGGAAACCCCTCCTGTCTCTCAGGCAGGAACTTTCTTTCCCTCAATAAATATGTTCTGCTCATTAAAAAAATAAATTAAATAAATCAACTAAGTAAGACCCTCTTCTCAGAAGACTCATTCTTGTGTCACAGATTGGGAACATTGTAGCATATGGTTTTAAGCCCTTATTGTATAATATGACCTTGTATTTTTCTCTCATACAATATTTAAATTTTATCCATATATGTTTTATTTTCTTCACTAGAATTGCAGTTTAGGAGCAGGGCTTTGAGTCACCTTAATTTTTCCAGTGACTGCTATAATTTTTCCATGCATTAATTAATATGAATGATAAGAAATATTTTCCTCAAAAAGCTGTAAGCTTCTTAGTAGCTGGGACTCTGCTGCTTACACCTTTATATTCTTGGCATGAGAGGTGCTAAATAAAAGTGCCAGTGGTCTGACCAATGATAAGAAACTAATACTAGTTACTGGGCACTACTATATGGTAAACTTTATATAAGTATTACTGTCTTATTCTTACGTAAATCATGTGAGATATGAGTTACTACCTCCATTTCAGATGACAAAGCCAAGTATTAGTCCAATTTTTTTCCTGGCTGAATAGGCGGTATAAGTTAGAATTTATGTTAGAAGCCAGGCATACCCACTGCCAAGTTATTCCTGAAAAACTCATGGTTCATTGATTTTCTTGGGGTTTGTTGCAAGAAAGACTCTGGCCTATACTCTTTGAGCTTTATTTTCCATTGCAGTGTTGAGTTAGGTCATCCTCCTGTAGGTGCGTGAACAAATAACAAGTGATGCTGACCTTGACCTTCAGTAGCCACTGCGTAGCCTGAACCAGTGGACAACATGGCCACAAGTAGATGACAGAAGTGCTCACCTGTCCGTCAAAGGTGTGATCACCAGGCGGGGAGTGTTTCCAAGGTACTCATAGGAATATAGAAACTGGGCATCACAGATGTTAGCAAAGCAGTGTTGGGCCTCATCATCCCAACGGTGGCGCAGCTGGGACAACCAGAGGAAGGCCTGCGCATTGTCTACCTATGGAGGGAGTAGCAGAGCAGGTGGGTGAACCATAGTGTTCAACAGATAGAATGTGACCTTGTGACTACAGGACCGCTACATCTTTTGGTGGCTTGGATATTGCCTGCCACTGAAAGTGCAGTGTGTTATGGCCACGGTAGCATGGAAAGCATAAGCTGCTTTGATTACAGGTGCTTCTTCTCTCTCTCTTTTTCTTTTTCATGTATCTGCATAGTGTCTCATTATGCAGCTCGGACTAGCAGTGACCCTTCTGTTTTCAGCCTCTGCAGCCCTGGGATTACAGGCACACGCTACCACATCCAGACTCAGTTGCTGGCCCAGTGAACACCCAGGGGCAGGGCTGGCACAGCATGTAGGATCAGGAATCGAACCCTGATACAAGTGCTTCTTGACTTACAATGGAGTTATGTCCGTAAGCCAATTATACATTAAAAAATTTTAACTTGAAAGTGAATGTAATACACCCAACCCTACAGCATACCATAGCTTAGCCTATCCTGTGAAATCTTTCAGAACATGAATATCAGTTGACAACTGGGCAAAATCGTTTAACATAAAGTGCTAAATGTCTCATGTAATTTATTAATTACTGTACTGCAAGTACAGTTTCTCTTGAGCTCATGATATTTTTACTGCATTATAAAGTAAAAGAAATTATAAGTCAAGTCATCATAAGTAAAGGACCATCTATATACTACTTTGTTTGAAGTTTTCAAAAGGCAGACTCTATCCCCAGCTGCTATGCATACTCCATAGCTGCATGTGAGTTACTCCCATAGTGCGGCTGCTCATAAGAAGAATGTCTCTAGGGCTGGGAAGATAGCTCTGTGGGACAAGTGACTGCCTGACAAGCATAAAGTTATGAGTTTGAACCCAAGTCCCCCGCCCACACACACACACACACAAAGAAGAACATCTCTAGGTGTGTAGGACCTACCTTCTGAGCAATCATCTTGCCCACCACATCTCGGGCATGCACATCAATGGTGCATATGGTCATGATCTTCTGGCGGTCTCCCTTGGAGAGCTGGCCAATCAACATGGTAATGAGAGTTTTGAGCTGGGCCACTTGCTTCTTATAGTAGTCCTTCATGGCGTTCTCATAACCTTCCTCCAGCCTGGCAAATGCGATGCCTACCTCTGTCGTCCACCAGATCTGAGTGCAGGTGAGGGCCACCTATGACATTAAGGGTTGCTTAGTGAGTTGTTCCCAGGGCTGTTCCTAACCAACCCACTGATGACACAGCAAGGGCTCATGTTACAACTGTATGGGTGGCACATGTCCCTTCACTCTCTTTTGCCAGCACTCACCAAGGGAGCCCTCAGCTTCAAATCACTGGAGATGTGAAAGGACTGCATCACAAGTGGGGAAAGCGCTTTCTGATCTTAAATATATATCAGTTGGCTGAGAACAATGAAAGGCCAAGTATGGCCAATGTCAGTGGCTTCTGGAAGTGGCTACATGGATCATTCAGATTCTCCTTACCAGGAACAGCCTCTCCTCTCTGAGTGGAAGGACAGCACATTGGGTGAGAATCTCAGCCTTGCTCATTCTCTTGGATCTTGGTGTGGACCTAGTATTGTAATTCACTGGCCCAGTTCTGATCTGCTACAGCCAATTTTTGTTTCCTACAATATTCTCACTGCATCTTTTATTTTTGAGGGGGCTGGCTCATCCCACTCTGCGGGCAGGGCTGGCATAGGATGTGGTGCCAGGGATTGAACCGCAGTCCCCTGTGCCTGCTGAGTTATCTCCCTTACCCTAAATCTTTTTCCATGTATTCTTTTTTTTCCCATTCTCTTTTGAATTCCTTACAAAGGCATCTTTAAAAAAGGGTCTTGCTATGTAGTTTAGGCTGGCCTAGAAATCTTGGGATCCTCCTGCTTCAGCCTCTCAAGGGCTTGGCTACAGGTATGCACTGCCACACCAGATGCCAAAAGCAATCTTACCTACTCTTACAGCTACAAATAATTACTACCACTTCAGATATGCCAGCACTATGGTAGTCCTACAGTGTCACCTAAAGTGAGCAAGAGGATGTATTGCAGCCAGAATCTTTTAGGAAATTTAGAAAATTCAGACTTGCCTTCTTTCATATGTCCTGCCTGAGAAATGTACAAAAAATTCAAACATATCTTGGAATCAAGTCCATGAGAACAAGATTGTAGTTTTCCTTGTGGCATCCCCTTCTCCTCCCTCCACTCTTACTTTTCCTCATTTGTACACAATTCTTCTGTTCTTCAGACACATCATGTTTTTTTTTTTAGCTTCTGAGATTTGCTCATTCTTGCCCCACATGGTCTGATTTTTCCCTCAATTTTTACCTCGGTAATTTCTACTTCATGTCTCAGTGTGAATATCTTATCTTCAGAGATGTGGTCTCAGAATCCACTAGGTAGTTACATGCTTCAGAGAATGTATGCTCCTGAGCCTTCCCTATAATCACTCAGTCACATGCATGAGTGACTGAATTCTACACAAGCCTGTGATGTGCAACAGGGAAGATTACATTGTCTTGTTTCCTCCGGAGGTAACTTAATGAGGGTGGCTCACCATTCATTTCCCACAGCAATGATTGAATGCAGTCATGGCTATTGATCCCTGGTCTAAATTCTGACTTAGCTGATCACTGTCTGAGATTCGAGCACCTCCTGATTGTGAAGCACACTATGAGTCTGATATCTAGCAACATTGGAAGGCTGAAAAGGCCCTCAAAGAAGGAAGTTGACACATGGTGATCCTGTCAGGGGAGTACCTGAGCGGGATAGTCAAAGAGCCATTGCTCCCTCGGCTTTTCCTCATAGGTGGTCACTGCTTCCATCATCTCATGTCTCACAGTGGCTTTCATGTGAGCAAGCACATTATTCAACCATACTTCCACCTGAAAGAAAAATCCTGGATTACATACCAGGAACCTAAAAAGATTTGACTAATACTAAGTATTTTTCCTCCCACCTATCTGAGAAAAGAAAGAAAATGGAACCCAGGCTGCTATAGAACCTGAAATGGCTGCCAAAACACACAGGAAGACATTTTGTTTATTTAGTCTCTGACAGTAACAAGTGGGAATATCATTTGGAGCACACAGGGACCGGGTAGCAGATTATGGAGGTAGAGGCTGTGTAGTGGTTGATACATTATGTCAACTTGGCTGGATGACTCAGCAGCCCGGTTTCCTGTCGGTGGGGGTCCTGCCCTGCTGTACAATTGGATCCTCCCTGGAGCGTGACCAGGCCTGCCTAGGATATGATTGACTTCTCCCTAAGAGTGAGATCAAGGGCCCATCCCTGGGTATGACTGGTTCCACCCTAGGGCACAATGGGCCCACCTCAGAGTGACTGAGCACAAAGAAACTTTTTAAAAGGCTGAGGAAAGTCAAGACTTTCCTTCATTGGAGAAACTTTAGTCTTCGCATTTTGTTCCTTACAGCACATGCCTATAGATAGACAGGTAGGTAGGTAGGTAGATAGGTAGATAGATAGATAGATAGATAGATAGATAGATAGATAGATAGATAGATGATGGATGGATGGATGGAAAAATAGATAGACAGACAGACCCCAGAGAGAACAGAAAACACTGCAGATTGCTTCAATGTCAGTTCCAGTCAGGGAAAGCTGGCATTCCTTCAGGACAGACAGCATTTTGGTCTCATGTAGTTGATTTTGGCTATATTTGAATGCAGATGAGGGACAGAAGAAGAAGAAGAAGAAGAAGAAGAAGAAGAAGAAGAAGAAGAAGAAGAAGAAGAAGAAGAAGAAGAAGAAGAAGAACAAGAGGAAGAGGAAGAGGAAGAGGAGAGATAGATAGATAGATAGATAGAGAGAGAGACAGAGAGAGAGAGAGAGAGAGAGAGAGAGAGACTGAGACTGAGAGTGCCGTATTACCTGCCCGCTACAATCACAAGGTTCACTGAAGGCCACATATTCTTCCTCTTTGCTATACATGCCAAGACTTGTCTTGCTTGGGTTGGCACTAGCATCTAGCTGGAATTGCATCTTGGCCATGTTGTCGAATAGTTTGGAAAGGTGATGTTGTACCTACGAAGGAGATACATACCAAATGACTGGAGAACATGTCCAGAAAGTTACTGTTAGTGTTGTTTAGGTATCTAGCCTGCAATAACCCTATGACAAAATAATGGCTACTAAGCATTTATAAGGAAGTTTATGGAAATAATGGTGACGTGAAGATTTGGAGGAAGTGATCAAAGGAATAATAATAAAAGTTACCTAATGGAAATTATACAATAGCCACAAACTTATAGAACTGTAGTTATTGCATTCATTTGTACTTGATTCATTATAGATAGGACTGGATTAGGAGTAAAATGATGTTTAATACATTTACTTTGTACCTCATAAAACAATAAAGTGCTAAGAAGCTGAGCATATGATAGTACAACAAAGAAATATTCATCTACTGAAGTCTGGAGGGCCAAGAACATTGGTGATGGTGGCCTGTGGAGGTATTTCTGAAACCTCTTTATTTTTGCCTTTGTTACTAAGGTTCAGACCCACAGCCATTGAACTAAGTTGCATCCTCAGTGCTCTCTAAGTCATGCAAAATCAATAAGTTTTCTAGGTTACTCTTAAATATGAGGTCAGGGCCAGTGAGATAGCTCCGTGGACAAAGTACCTGCTTAGCCAAGTGCAGAGATCATGGTTTAATCCCTAACACACCTATATTCCCAGTGCTGGAGAGGCTGAAAACAGGAGGTTCAGCATGAGTCCAAGCTGCATAGAGAGACCCTACAACAACTAAATGTATTTTTTT
>PVJA010031069.1:0-22786 GCA_004027025.1 Myocastor coypus | reverse complement strand
TCACTCATTTTTATGGCCGGCTCAGCCCACCCCAAGGGCAGGGCTGGTGCAGCATGTGGTGCCCGGGATCGGGATCGAACTGCGGTCCCTGAAGCCGCCCAAGCTTTCCCAAGCAGGGGCTTTAGACCACTGACCCATCCCGCCGGGCCCCTGATGGTAGTTTTTTTTTTTTTGTCTTTTTGAGACAGGGTCTCGCTATGCAGTTGAGGCTGGTCCTGCACTCACTTTTGTAGCCCAGGCTGGTCTCGAACTCGCACCAATCCTCCTGCCTCAGCCTCCCAAGTGCTGGGATTACAGGCGTGAGCCACCACGCCCGGCCCTGATGGTAGTTTATATAAAAAAGATTTGTAGGTTTCAGTTGAGTGTGACGCCATTAAAGCACTAAAGGTCACCCATATGAAAAGGCTGATAATATATGCTATTTTTGGGGCCCGGCGGGATGGCTCAGTGGTCTAAAGCGCCTCCTTGGGAAAGCTTGGGCGGCTTCAGGGACCCCGGTTCAATCTCCAGCACCACATGCTGTGTCAGCCCTGCCCTCGGGATGGGCGGAGCCGGCCATAAAAATCAGTGAATAAACAAATAAAGGTTCTGAAACAAGGAAAAAAAAAAAAAAAATCATCAATTAAAAAAAATATATATGCCATTTTTATTTATCACTGCAATAAAGCTGAGGGAGGAGAAAGGTAATGTAAATTAAGAGAAAGTCTGTGTTCAGACTAAAGAGGACAGCAACCCACAGTCTCCGTGTGCAAAGGAGATCTGTTGTCTGATGCAGCTAATTTAAGAGGAACATCACAAAACTCAACATGTCGTGTAGTGTGCTTGCTTATACAGCAGGAACAGGGAAGAACCTTAAACCATGCGTGCTGTGCAAAAAGACTCAATGAACAAATGGAAAACGCTTGGCCAAGGAGACTGGGGGATGGCCTACAGTAAATAATTATCCAATGGATACAATGAACATCTTTCCAATTATGTTCCACGAAAATAAAAATAGCAAATTTTGGACCAATGTTAAGAATGTCAAATGTCTTATGCTTTCTATCATTGAATAATAATAAACACCATGGATAGAAGTTGAGGAGAGATGGATAAATACTAAGTAAATTCTAAAAGATTCTTACACTGGAGAGATTTAAAATATATCTTCTGGGACCAGTGAGAGAGATGATTCAGCAATCTAAAGTGCCTGCTTAGGCTAGCTTAGGCAACTGCAGGGACTGCAGTTTGATCCCCAGCACCACAGGCTGAGCCAGCCCCACCCCCAGGGCAGGCTGAGCCATCCATAATATAAATAAATAATACCTTCTAAGTTCTCTCTATTTTGGAAAAGTTGTGGCTGTCCATTAGTTGCTGGTAAGAGTCCATTAAGACGATACCCGTCCACATCAGTTAAGAGTGAGTGAGCTCAAGGAGCAAAGGGGCCAGGAATTGCCACTAAAGCTCACATAAAGCTAGAAGGGGCCCGGCAGGATGGCTCAGTGGTTTAAAGTGCCTGCAGGCGGCTGCAGGGACTGTGGTTCTATCCCGGCACCACATGCTGTGCCAGCCCTGCCCTCAGGGCAGGCTGAGCCAGCCATAAAAATAAACAAAAGTTCTGAAACAAGAAAAAAAATAAAATTAAAAAAATGGAATAACTTAAAAACAAAACAAAACAAACAAAAAAAAAACTAGAAGGCTTCGTGACTTTTAGATGACTGTCAGAAAATATTCTAGAGAGATCTAAGACAGCCAGCCTGCTGTAACAATCAGCCTGACACTGCCACAGAGCCCCTTGCCATGTCCCCCCCCCCAGGTGACAAGGGCTGCCTACCAGTCTCAGAGCTACTATCTTTTTATAGTCCCCTTACTTCCAACATCCTATTTACTGCTTGCTTTTAATGCACAAAAAATGCTAAAACCTCAAAACTACAATGATTCCTGTTTTGAAGAAAGTTCAAAGCAGTAAATATTTGATTCCTATGTAATGAGTTGATGAGATTTTGTGGGGCTCCTTTTTTAATAGTACTGAGGCCTTGAACAGGTTGTTCACACGCAGTACCACCAGGCTACATGCTCAATCTTCTTTTGCTTTTTTGAGATATGGTGGCCTCAAACCCTGGGCCTAAGCAATACTTGCACCTATGCCTCCCAAGCCACTAGCACTGCATGTGCCACCATGTATACTTACTTGGCTCATTATTAGAAAATGAAGACTGGCCTGATCTGTTGTCCTAGCTGGTAGGACTTACAGAGTAGGCTCTGTAAATTGTCTGGTCCCTTCTAGTAAGACTGGACTAAGCATGTTTCTACATATGTCATAGATCTGTGAGAGATGAATGAACATATTTATAGAAGTGGGCTGCAATAGCCATCACTGTTAAATTTATGAAATTCAGAACATTATGAAACAGGAAAAAACATAAGAGGAACAGCAATTAAAATTTAATTCTAAAGCATCAGGGAAGATAAACCTTAATACATAGACATCAGAGAGCTCAGTTGCCAGTCTCACATTTTTTTTTTTTTTTTTTTTTTTTTTTTTTTGCGGGACTGGGGTTCAAACTCATGACCTTGCACTTGCCAGGCAGGCACTTGTGCCATGGAGCTATCTTCCCAGCCCCTTAGTCTCACATTTTATGCTGAGAAAACTATAAGATTAAGGATACAATTAGTCAAGAAATGTATCAAGAGACTACTTATTGTTAACAAAAATTCATGTTTCTCTAGACTATAACAATGTCAAACTACTGCCATGGTCAGGTTATACAACTTCAGTAATTCCCAATGGCCCATGCATAATTCTATAGCCATTAGGTATTATTTAAGTAAAATTCATCAACAGCACCTTAGAACCAAGCTTCATTATTATAAAAGTAGCTCACTGGCAGAAATGTAAAAGCAGAGGACCTTCTACAACTGTCAGCTAACGAAACTAGCCATGAAGGATTTTGTCTTCTGAGCTGACCTACAAGTATAGCCTATTTAGGGTTATTACATGTGATTAATCAAAATATTTTTCTGGAAGACAGTGTGATATTTTAGGAATTAGAGCTTTTTGGTAAATAGCAGACATTTAAAAATCACAAATTTAACTTTAGAAAATATCTCAAGGTGCCAGGCATAGTAGCACACACCTGAAATCCCAGCTACTCAGGAACTATGGGACAAGGATCACAAGTTCGAGGACAGCCTGTGAAACTTAAAAAGAACCTCAGAAGTGTTGGGAAGATAGTAGCAGAGCAAAGTGCAAGACCTTGAGTGTAATCCCTAGTACCTTAAAGAAAAATCTCGAAGGGTCACATTACTGCAAATATATGGATAGCTCTTTTTTTTTTTTTTTTTTTTCTTTTTGAGACAGGGTCTCGCTATGCAGTTGAGGCTGGTCTTAAGCTCACTTCTGTAGCCCAGGCTGGTCTCGAACTCGCACCAATCCTCCTGCCTCAGCCTCCCAAGTGCTGGAATTACAGGCGTGAGCCACCACACCTGGCTTTGGATAGCTCTTACAAACTAATAAAAATAATGGATAAAAGACAGTATCGCAGAATTTTAGAATGTGTCTCAATACATTAGAATACAGCTTGCAAATTATCTGCTTTCCTTTCTTTTTGGTATACATAAAGCAATTAAAAGAATACAATGGTGCAGTGGCACATACCTGTAGTCCTAGCACTTTTTTTTTTTTTTTAAAGACAGGATCTCGAACCCCAGTCCCACACACACACAAATAAATAAATAAATAAATAAATAAAAATAAATAAAGACAGGATCTCATTTAACTCAGGCTAAACTTGAATCACTGTGTTGGCCAGGTTGGCTTCCAACTTGTGATGATCCTACTACCTCAACCTCTCCCAGCGCTTTGGGAGGTGCAAGTCCTGGGACTGCAAGTCTGAGCCCAACCTGGACAATCTAGTGCCTTAATGAGACTCTAACTCAAATTAAAAAGATAAATTTTACTTTATTTTTTACAAAGATTAATTTTAAAAAGGCTTGAGAATGTATCTCAGTGTGAAGACCCAGGGTTCAAGCCCTAGTACACCCCAAAAAGAAACAAAAAAAGGAATGAACTACCAAAAAGTAGAACTCCACTCACACAGGTATCTGAAGCCACTGAAAACATTTAAAGGTGGATCTGTGGGGACAGCATGGAGCATGAGCCAACTCCATCATCCCACCCCCCACCCCACCCCTGGAAACAGAAGAGCAAAGGACCGGCCATCAGCGAGCAGGTCTGGCTTTTTGCCAAATAAAATATGCTTATTTTAGGGTTTCAAGTAAAATTATACTAACTGGGGGGGTGGGAGGGGAAGAAAAATCTTGACTTACCTGCACTGCCAAGTTGTTTATAATACTTGTATTCTACATGAAGCTGTGGAGCTCGGGATTTTATTGGTTCCTGAAACCCAAAGAGAATCAGACTTAGTCAGGTGTGACTTTGTAATTCCTAGGTTCTCAGAGCAAAACTGGGCTAATATCTCTATAGAAGAATCTATTCTTACCACAATTACTGTGCAGCTAAAATGATTACATCAACCTCTCCTATGAAGAGTCAAACACAAACACACTCCATAAGGATCATTCAAGAACAGCTCCCACCATGTAAAATACTCTTAAAATATACTCTGTCTTTGAAAGAAACCAAATGTGAAATCTTGAAAAGAGCATGTATTTCCTATTTTCTGTTTAATTATGATCTGAAGGGAGGTGTTAAAAGTTTTACCATTTTTTAGAAAAATATTAAGTATTCAAAAAAATTCATTTAGGAGGAAAATAAAAATACTACACCCAGTGTCAATGCCAGCTCAGTACACCCTGTGAGTGGGGCCCACACTGCAAGCAGGGTATCCAGCCACTGTGCTCTGCCTAAGCAGGCGCTTTAGTCCACTGAGCTACCAGGCTAGCCCTTAAGTGTTTTATTTTTTTTTTTTATTTTTATTTTTTTGTCTTTTTGAGACAGGGTCTCGCTATGCAGTTGAGGCTGGTCCTGAGCTCACTTTTGTAGCCCAGGCTGGTCTCCAACTCGCACCAATCCTCCTGCCTCAGCCTCCCGAGTGCTGGGATAACAGGCGTGCGCCACCACGCACGGCAAAGTGTTTTTTTTTAAATACTTAATGACTCGTGTATTTATATATAATATGCACCCATAAAGAATTTTATATAGATCACTGTATTTATTAATGTATTTGTGATTTTTAATATATGACATGACATCTTTCCATGGCAGTAATAAAGGCATGTGGTACTTAAATTTTAAAAAATCATTTATTTAGTTAGCTAGTTAATTAGTATAGCCTCTTGCTTTACAGCTCAGACTCTTATTGATCCTCTGGTCGCAACCTCCCCAGAACTGGGATTATAGGTGTGTGTGGGGGGACCCCAGTGCCAGCACGGCATGCAATACCAGAGATCAAATCCAGGTCCTTGGGCTTGCCAGGCAGGCACTTAGACTACCAAGCTATCTCCCCAGCCCCTATTTTTATAATTAAAACATTTTTCTGTGTGTATCTGCATACTTTTCAGCTATCAGAAACATCTATATGCATATTTTTACTTATAAGAATTAAATGTACAAGCCGGGCGTGGTGGCTCACGCCTGTAATCCCAGCACTCGGGAGGCTGAGGCAGGAGGATTGGTGCGAGTTCGAGACCAGCCTGGGCTACAAAAGTGAGCTCAGGACCAGCCTCAACTGCATAGCGAGACCCTGTCTCAAAAAGACAAAAAAAAAAAAAAAAAAAAAAGAATTAAATGTACAATTTAACATATAACTGGTGGTCAAATTCCCAAAAGTGGAAGTTCCCAGAGAAAAGTGGCCAAATAACCACATTTTGCTCGATTTCAAACTTAAGAGCATTGGCTGTTGGCCAGGTGTGGGGCTCACCTATAATCCCAGCATTTAGGAGGCTGAGACAGGAGGATCACTGAGTTTGACCCAGCCTACATAGTTTCCAGCCCACTTTGATCTAGGCTACATAGTGAATGCAAGGCCAGCCTGGACAGCGCAGCCAGACCCTCTCTCCCTTACAAACAAACAAACAAACAAACACCTGGTTTGTTATTTTTTTCTGAATTGGCATACCATTTACTATAGCAGCTGCACTGTTTTACATTCCTGCTAGCAGTGTACAAGGGTTCCAGTTTCACATTTGTCAGCACTTTTCTATTTTTGATAATAGCCAACCCAATAGGTGTGTAGATACTGGCTTTTCTAGAGAGAAGCGTAGATTTGTGATAATTTTTGCCTGCCCTGTATTTACATAAGGGACAAGAAATCTTATCTTTCAGAGTAATGTTTTACTGTTTTGTTACTTGTTTGACTGGTACACTGCCAATTCAGAAAAAAATAACAAACCAGGTGTTTGTTTGTTGCATAATAAAAGGATTTATCATATATATTCTTTACTTTGTATATTTTTAAGTTTTTAAAAACCTGAGAAACAAAAACCCACAATGAAGATCCAAACAAAGTAGAACCGAACAGTAGCAGCAGGGCTTCTCCACCTTTCTGTGCCACATGTTGATGACATTTCCATAAAGGGCTGGCCACCTGCCAGAATCGTGGTTATTCTGGAACACACACGCCTGTGTGAAACCCTAAACCAGCAGCAGATGGCTACCTTGTAGGAATGCAATGCTTAAAGCAAATTTTGCTGTTATTGTGAAAGAAGCTTCATTACCACCCTCCTGACTCCCTTAGAGAATAAGCCCCAAAGCAAGAGGAGGACCACAGACAAGGCTGTTGCCCTCTTAAATATCTTTACTTAAGGCTTTTCGAAAGAGCAATACAGCACTGTGAAACATTAGATTAGAGGGCATAAATTCTGTGCTTCCTGTTTTGGCTTTGGTTCTGAAGACAAACCTCACACTTGCGACACAAGCATTCTACTACTGCTCTGGACCCAAGCCTGTATTTTTAATTATTGGCCATAAAAAATAGAAGCTTAATCAAAGCAAAGAAATGGTATAGTCCGTCATATCCATAATATGCTTATATGATTATCTACGCAAGCCAACTACTGTGGCATGTAGGAGAAATCTAGATAAGAGCAACTGTCCCTAACAGCCTCAGAATAAGTCTGGATATATAAAGGCACAGTAAGAAGTATACAGTCATGAGGTAAAATGTTGAAGTGTTCAAAGGGCTGCTCGTTTCTCCTGTCAGTACCCAAAATAACCCAAGATTATTGTGGATTATTTAGCAAGAAAAAGAAAGATATACTAGAGAATATGTTTATAAATAACAATGAAATTCCTATAAATAAAAAAATACGGTTAATCTTTCAATTTTAATCAGAGAGGCTATGTGACCTGCATTAGCATATGCACTCCTTCCCTTTATGCCTTCATTTCTCCACAAAAATTCCAAGTTGAAACATAAAAGTGCTAGGTTGCTCTGTGAGTTGCCTGCTCATAGCCACCCTTCACTGAGAACTTCTTAACAAGCCAACAAGCCCAATGAGAAGGAACCCAGCACAGAACAGGTGGGAGTGCACTAAACGTGAACAACATTCAATCACCGGAAGATATTTCACTAACCATTAACTCCTCTGGCCTGAAACTACTAAGACTTAAAAGTACCAGGAGATCCTGGCCAATGCACTTTTCTTTTTTTATTCATGATTTAACACTTTTATTATTTAAATTTAACAATGGTTATATTACATATTTTCATCATCAGACCAGTTTAGATTAATAGATATAGGTATATAAGATTGATCAAACAATTAAACATTCAGTGCACTTTTACTAAACGGATGAGCAATCATAGTTTCATAGCAACTAATCATATGATTTATTTCATAGGACAAGTAATGGCTTTGGGGGGCTGGGGAGATAGCTCAGTAGAATAAGCACTTGCCTGGCCAGCACAGAGTCCTGAGTTCAATCCCCGGTACTGGAGGAAAAAAAAAAAAAAGACAAAAGACAGAAATAAGAAAAATAAGATATTTAAACTGGGCGTGGCAGCGCACGCCTATAGTCCCAGCACTTGGGAGGCTAAGGCAGGAGGATCAGGGTGAGTTCAAGACCAGCCTGTACTACAAAACTGAGCTCAGGGACCGCCTGAACTGCATAGTAAACTGTCTCAAAAAGACACACACACACACACAAAAGGAAAAGAAATGGCTTTGGATCACCCTTAAATATAAGACAACTGTTTCTTCCAAAATTATTACTCAATAGTAACAAAATTATTCTCTTTCAAAAATAAGATCCTAAAAAAAAGATCCTGCTGGCTATGGTGTTTGCACACCTGTAATCTCAGAGAGGCTGAGGCAGGGGGATCATGAGTCCATGATGAGCTTGGGGTACAGCACAGAGTAAGGGGTGAGACCTAGTATCAACATCTAAAATAAAAAAAAATAAGATGTCATTTTAAATGACTTGTTTAGTTACTCATGAGATCAGTACCAAACTGTCTCTAGTGAGACCATATGGATTTTCGTGCCTGACAGCTTTTCTAGAACATGATTAAATGATTAGATTTGGCTTTACTCGAAGCACATTAACACCTTTCATTGTCAAAGTGGATTGGATATACTGAAGAAAAATAAAATGAATTTTCTTTTCTTTTTTTTTGTGCAGGGTCTCACTACACAGTTTGGACTCAGTGATCCTCCTGATTTCTGCCTCCTTAGTGCTGGGATTACAGGTGTGTGCCACCACACCCGGATTCCATCGCCTACTCTGCACTCCCGGGGGTGAGGCAGGCACAGCAAGCAGTACCAGGGATGAACCCTAGCCTCTGTGCTTACCTAAGCAAGTACTTAGTCCACTGAGCCATACTGTCAGCCCTCAACATGAATTTTCAATGAGACTATCTTTTTAAAGGTGAGATATGTATAGAGGTCACAGATTTTCTAGTTTTTCTAGCTATTTTTTTACAAAGGAGTTTTTGATTTATCATTGCTACTTTACTAATTCAAATCAAACTCAAGATCTTGCACTTCCCAGGCAGGTGCCTGTGGCGCTCATCTATCTCCCATATTACAAATGAAGAAAAGTTATCATGCGAGATCATGTACAAGGGGAAAACAGCACTGCTGCAAATGCTGACAGCTCTTCCTGCACAAAGACATGAGCAGTGAGAGCACCGAGGCACAGGTACTATGAACACAGATTCTACTTACCAGTTTGATTGCTACATATTCATTGGTGTAGAGATTTTTACCTAAGGGAAAAGCAGAATGTACATGTTTAGTGACATTTCTTCTGGGAAATGCAAAGCAAAAATTTAGCTTACAGGGTCATGAGAAAGGTCACATTCCCAGTGCTGTTCATATACATGAAACATGACTCTTAAGTGAAAAGCTAAGCACAGATGTGAGATATAGCAGGACTAGAACAAAAACAGTTTAAGAATCTAAAATTTAAGGGCATATGAAAAATTTTAAGAAAGCTAACCAGCCTTCACACACACACCCCCACCTTGAGGCAAACCAAGAAGAAATGCCAGAATTTCTAAGATTTGATTTTAAATTCTTGGCTTAGCATAAACAAGTCCTCACTCTTCTAACTCACTAAGACATAGGGGTCTTGTATTTTCTGCCCTGATGCTGAGTAGTAACGCTGGGTGGCATAAGGGATAACATGAAATAAAACCAATTACTGCCAGGTCTGTGTCCTAGGGAACTCATTTGCTGTCCAATTAGGAGACGGCTCTCAAAACTCCAGGTGTTCAGGAGGACTCATTCTGTTTCTTTAACCATATACCTCATAAGTATCAAACTTTTTGGCCTGCTTGGGCTGCAATGAACGAAGAGGAAGTACCTTGGGCCATAGACAGAGTATATACTAGGAGTTAATGTGTGGAAATCTCAACATGCCCTTTTAAAAGATACTTTAAATTGTGAAATTACATTATAAACTAATACATGAAGTGTAGTAACCAAATACATGTCTGATTAATAATAATTTTGTGTCTCTGCAGGCCTGCTCTCATCAAGGTAGACTGAAATACTATTATCAGTTATCAATGAAATTATTTAGTGGCACAAATGTGTGTGACATGTGACACACAGATCTCATATCCACTGACTGTGCCTCAGTGGGCAGAGTTAGCACTGCCCTGTGCTTGCCCCTATGGAGCTCCACCATCACGCAGGCAGTCCACAGCAGAACACTATGTAAAGACAGCACAAAAAACACCACTAAAAACTGCATCATGTTACAAGTTTATTTACCATCTCATGGGATCATTACTGGCTGTCCAGGGTACAGGAGGCCCACGGGCAGAGGGCTGGACAAGGTTATGTACCTCACCTGGATAACAAATATCTCAAAGTATTTCCTGTAATAAAGATTTCTCCTCACAACTTGCCTGCTTCTATAAATGGAACTGTTATTTTTCTAGGTCAGGCATGGTGGTACATATCTATAGTGCCAGTTATTTGGGAAGCTGAGACAGCAGGATTGCAAGTTTGAGGCCAACTTAGCAAGATCTTCCTTTTAAAGGGGGAAAGTCCTGTGGGTGTAACCAGTGGCAAAGCCATCACTTAGCACACGTGAGGCCCTCGGACAATCTCCAGTACTAGGGGAACAAAATGATCCTTGACCTCTACACTAGGAACATAGATAAAAATGGAGTTGAAACACACAGTTGTCACTTAGCATGTTCACACTCCTTCAGTCTTCCGCTTCATGGAAGCAGCACAGCTCCCAAGAGCTTGCCACACAGCACACATTGGAGACATTGCACTGGACTTCACGCTGCTCCTTGGAGTTTTTGCCCTGTCTTACCCCACTACGTTATAGAGATAATGAGGGTGTGTTCTACACATCTCAGATACCCAAAAGCTCAGCTGATTAAATAGTATGTACAACTAAATGTCCTGCATCTATCTAAAGAAAGCTGGGAAAAGATGAAGATATCTATTAAGGCATTTGACTAATTATGTCTCAGTCTCTTCTGATTTTTATATGACATACAGTGTTATGATAATAAAGAAAAAAACATTTTGGAGACAAAAAGCTGCTTATAATACAAGTTCTCATTTACCAACCTCTAGAAACAAGGACCTTTACAAGGTAAAACATCACTGTCCTTTAATACCATACCACTACTGTCATAGGCCAAGGAGTACGCCAAGGAATAATTCGGTCTACAAATAACATAATAAAAGGAACAAGATGCCAGACACCTAAGAAATTATTATAACAGGGACATTTTTAAGAGCATAAGCAGAAAATAGGCATTTTCCTCTGTGTATCAACTGCATTAGGCTTCAGAAGGTTACTTTGCATTTCTGATTAACGTTTCCATCAAAACCAAAATTTAAAAGATGTTTAATGAGGGCTAGGGAGGTAGCTCGGCAGCAGAAGCACCTGCCTGGCAAATGCAAGGTCCGAAGTTCAATCCCTGCTACCATATGCTGTGCCGGCCCCAGAATCCTGGGTGCACCATGCTGGCCCTGAAACTGGGTGTGGTGGTGCACGCCTATAATTCCATTGCTGGGAAGGCTGAGACAGGAGAATCACTACCTGTCTGAAGTGTGTAGTGAGACCCTGTATCAAAAATTTTTTAAAATATGGGGCTGGGGAGATAGCTCAATGGAATAAGTGCTTGCCTGGTAAGCACAAGGTCCTGAGTTTGATCCCTGATACTGCACAAGTAAAAAAAATAAAAAATATATCCCAAAGAAGACATTTAGTGAAATTATGAAAAGGACACTAATACTAAGAAAGAGATTAAGTAGTTGAGAATAGCCAACTCCCAAGCAGATTAAATCTTCAAGTGAGCATTTCTTCCACACCAGTTAGGATGCTGTATTTTTCAGGAAAGTCCCCCCTTGCTCATTTATCAATCTCTAAATCCAGTTTCTGCACACAGGATCATGCGGATAGTGTCTCTGCATCATGCCCACCCACAAGTTCACAGAGCAAAGACAGGGTATTTGCATAGTAAGCTAGAGACCACAGGTCGCAGTATTCTCATTTTCATTTACAGATTCAGGAAAAATCTTTTTTTCACTATTACCATACACAATATATTTTAAAAATGATTCCTAGATCTCTTTTGAAGTAAAAAAAAAAAAATGATGATGATGATGATGATGATGATGATGATGATGATGTAAGAGTTCAAAGAAATTCTAGGCACCTGTGAAATTCTATTTCTTTAATAGTTTTGGGTTTTCTCTCCCCTTCAAACTGGATCTCCCTATGTGGCTCAGGCTGGCTTTTGTTTTGTAGCCCAGAAATCCTCCTGCCTCAGCCTCTCCAATGCTGGGATTATAGGCCTGCAGTACTATGCTCCTCCTTCCCCCACACAGGCTTCAGAAGTCTTACCATTCTGAGTATAATCTTGTTCCTATATTCCCCGTGTTCAGTTGGGTGGCCACTTTCACGGTACTGCTGATTTTCAATCTGACTTTCTGTTCTTTATCTCCTTTGTACCCCACCTTTCTGAAGTTTCTATTGTCTCCAATTTCTGTGTCTATATGGAATATTTTTCATATACACTGGATGACCCCTTTAAATGTTGTATCAGTTACTAGTGAGCTATCAACTTTCTAGCTGCCAAATTTTTGTAGTTCTCAGCTCTTTACATGTATTTTTTGGTTTAAAATATATATTATATAATCCACAGAGAAGATCCTTTTCTAGATACAATTTTCAAAGTTTTACAAGACTGAGGCAGCTTTCAGCTCATCAACTTGTTCTACAGATAACTTGGCATATGTATGTGCAGGACAGTGCATTTCTTGAAGAGAAAAACATTCCAGTATCTTTCTGCACCTAGCACCAAACATACCAGCTGTGTTGGTTGTGTCTGTGGTTTATAGTAAATAACAGATGCTGGCTGAAGCAAATAAAATTGACTTGATGGGAAGGTTTTTATGGGGAAAAATCTAGAGCAGTATAAAAGGCTTGTTTAGAACAGTGAATTCATTTTTTAGCTTGCTGTACACTCACCAAAGTCTTGAACTAAGAGGATAAGCAAATGGTTGTGCATTAAATATAACTGCTACAGGATGGAAACAACATTTGTCTCATAGAGTGCTTTACATGGCAGAATACACCAAAGGACTTTGTGAAGTGCTATATAAACCTAATTTTTATTACTTCTATAATTATTCCAGGTATGACATACTAATCCAAAAAGAGGAGGTTTATATGCAAAGCATGCTCAAGAAAGAATGAACAACCTGTGGGCTATGTTAGAAATATGAAGGGTATGGCCAGAAATGCTACCTTTAAGTAAAGGGCCAGGCCAATAAGCAATGACCGCCCTGCTTCAGCTTCCTGAGTGCCAGAATTACAGGCGTGAGCCTCCAGGCCCAGCTTCTGGAAGAATCTAATAGAGACCAAGGCATAGTAGCCGATACTAATCCCATCTACTTAGGGGCCTGAAGCAGGGGGATCTTAAATTCCAGCACAGTGTAGGCAACTTAGCCAGACTCCCCCAACAAAAAAAAAAAATTTCAAAGAGGGCTGAGGGAATAGGGAACCAGCTCAGTAACAGAGGGTCCCTGAGTTCAGTTACTATTATTGCCATAAAAAAGACTGTGTATTAAAATTATTTAATTTTAATATTTTATATTTTAATATTTTAAATAATTAATATTTTAATTATAATTCAATATTAATTTTAATTTAATATTTAATTACTTCATTCTAAAATAGAATAAATCAGTAACTGTGAGAAAAGCAAACAGTTTAGTGGACGGGAAAATACCAATGACGAGCTGGCTCAATCTCAAGCACTCAAAGCTTTTATTAAATATTGCACAAAACCCACAATGCTTCCAGAGCTCACTTCCTGCTGTGGGCTCTTTCATTGTTAGGCAAGAAGAAACTGCATTATACAGTAGTTTGGGGACTTTATATCCAAATTCAGCCTTCTTGAAGCAGCGCTTGTAGATGTGACACTGTCTATAAGCCCTCTGAATGAGGACTTCCTGGTTTGGTAAGTCACCTGGACAGCAGCATTTACCCTAACACTCATTAGACACAGTATTACGTCAAAAAACAGGCAAATCTCAATTCTCAGAACCAGACTGATAAAGGAACACAATCTTAGGTTCCTAGTTTAGTTAGATCTTCAACTGTCACATGTTCTTGCCCTAACGTGAAAGTGGCACATATATAAATTATTTCTTAGAACTTGTAAAAAAAAAAAAAAAAATCCAAATGACTTTGCAGCAATTGGCAGATAAGCAGATAAGACAGGTAACCATCGCTACCTAATTGACACTGGTTACCATGTCTACTTGGGGCAAAGAGGACAGGTTGGGCCTATTGCCTCCTCCACCCAAAAGTGTCTCTTTAAATGTGTAATAGACAGAGATAAGATTATTAAGGAAAAAAAGCCAGAAAACTTATTCACTGCTACTAACAATGCTACATTAGTATACTATGCAAACACATATTTAAATAGGAGGTAACAGTGGGATAATTTCATGTGTCAAAATTTTTCAAGGAGGCTGGTGAGATAGCTCAGTGAACTAAAGCGCCTGTTTAGGCAGAGCACAACAGCTGGAGTTTGATCCCTAGTGATAGAGACTGGGTGTGGTGGCGCACGCTTGTAATCCCAGTGCTTGAGGCTGAAAACAGGAAAATCACTGAGTCTGCTCTATGTAGTAAGATCCTGTAGATCCTCTACCAAATACATAAAGAAAAGGGAAAAAATATTTTTCATGGGATTATCTACTGACAATAGTAAATTGTTTGCTTACTACTACTGGCAATGGTATACAGCATGTTTATTAACAAAATAGACAATACTCAAGCATCTTCTAATCTCCATGTTATACTCCATTAGTGGATGTGAAGTAAATAAATGTTTTCAAACATTCATTTATTTATTGTTATCTTTTGGTACTGGGAAACTCAGGACCTCGCCCTTCCCAAGCAGGTTCTGTGCCATGGAGCTATACCCTTGGCCCTTCAAATACCTGAACAATACCTTGAGCAATATGTTTCTCAAATATCTTATTTACTTATTTTGTTTGTCTGTTTTTTTGAGAGAAGAAAAAATGTAGCCTGGCTGGCCTCAAATGCACAGTGATCCTCCTGCTTCAGTCTTCTGAGGATTACAGGTATGTGCTACCACACTCAGCAAACATCACATTCAGTAAGGGTAAACACTTTCCAGAACTTCGTTTCAGATACACGTGTGTGTTTGTGTGTGTGTGTGTGTGTGTGTGTGTGTACTACAACACTGTATTAACTATTCAGTGAATCCTGGCCAAAAAAATAATAAAAGCAATGAACACAAAAAATTAGCCAGGCACGAGGCACAGGCCTGTAATCCTACCACTTAGGAAGCTGAAGGAGGATCACCATGAGTCTGAGGCCAGCCTGAACTACACAGCAAGACCCTGTCTCAGAAACAAATAAGAGAAAGAAAAAAAAAAGTTGAGGATAGCTTTTTTTTTTTTTTTTTTAATTTTATTTATTATTATTTTTTTTTTTTCTTATTTCAGAACCCTTGTTTGTTTATTCACTCATTTTCTTGGCTGGCTCAGCCCACCCGGAGGGCAGGGCTGGCGCAGCATGTGGTGCCGTGGATCGAACCATGGTCCCTGAAGCCGCCCAAGCTTCTCCAAACAGGTGCTTTAGACCACTGAGCCATCCCGCCGGGCCCCGAGGATAGCTTTTATGACTTTTCTGAAGTATCAACATAATACTGTGATCAGTCTGTTAGTAAAAACCAAACCAAATCAACTTAACAAAAACTTAAGGGTGTACCTAGCAGCTGAAAGTCTAGAATCAGGATGGGTACAGCGAGGAGAGAGAGAGAGAGAGAGTGGCCAAAGCAAAGAAAGGAGACAGAAGCCACAATTCACAGCAGAGTTTATGGGCCAAGGATGCAGTTCAGTAGCACAAGCATCTGCCTAAGTGCAAGGTCCTGGGTTCCAGTTCTGGTACCAAAAATAAAATAAAAGCAGAGTTCAAAGTAAAGCAACTGAGGAGAGAACTAGAACCATGACTGCCAATGACTTAACTCTGATTATTAGACAAAGTACTTCCTTCCAAAAGGAATGAAGACCCTGTGGACGAGGGGGAAAGTAGGAGAATCCCAAATTCCAGGCCTGTCTAGACAAATTAAGGCAATTGAAAGTGACTGAAAAATTAAAAAGGGCTAGGACATAATACAAAAGTCTAGCTTCAAATCTCAGTAGCAGCAATTTAAGAAAAAATTCAGACTTCAGCGCTAGATATGAATACAGTTTGTTTAACTTTGGCAGAACTTTTATTACACACAGGATATCACATAATACATCTCCACTCTACACCATTATGCTTCCTCTCCACAGAAAGGCTGCTTGTGACTTTCCGTCTACAACGGCAAGCACTGGGAATCCTGACCATACCAGAACTGTAACAGAAACACCTCCATGATTTAAATTAAAAGCAGCACACTGGTACATGCCTCTGACACCCAATTTCAGGAATTTACAATTGCATTTGTACTCAAAACTACAAACTAAGTCATCTGTGGGTGTGGACAATGACAACCACAAACCATCATACACTGATGGGTATGGAGTTAGTTTCCTCAAATCAGCCAGCCTTCCCTACAAGTTCTTCAGCTAAATTCTCAAAGTTACTGGGTAGGACCCTGCATGCCACTTCCTATCACTGTTCAGGAGCGAGGGCCAAGCTCTGTTCTAGGCCAGAACATGCTGCCCATCTCACCACCCATCCCGCCATCCATCCCGCCACCCGCCCTGCCCATGGTGCCCATGTGGAGTCCTTCACCTTCTCTAGGATTTCTGCGACCACAACTCCTGCTGATTTTAACATGGCTGCGCCCACAGCATCCAGCAGGACTGATCTTCCAACCTTTGTTGGATCAGTGATTCTCGTCTTTACCATAGCCACAAAGTCTCTGAGCACAGTGTCATAGCCAATTTGGAGGAACTCAGCAGCATTTTCTCAACTATGAAAGAACCTTCCACACAAGTGTTCTTAGCAATGGTCATCACAGAGATGTCCAGGGTTCTTTTAATAACTTCTGTATCAATATTTTGATGTTCAGTAGCAGGAGCTAAAGCATCCAAGATGGGAACACACAGCAGCAGGGCACACCCTCTGTCCAGCATGAAGCCTTCTTCCACAGCTGCCCTCGTAGCACTGAGGATGTCTATGATCCTGTTTTCTTCTCATTCACCTTGACATTGTTTGTCCCACTGAATTTCAGAGGCACAGTGGCTCCTTCTGAAAGCTTCACAGCTGCTCATTCAGTTTTTCCTTCTCATATCCACTGGTGATGATTTATAATTGCTCAGTGATTTCTTAAATACATTTTCCAGTTTATGCTTTGTTACCACTGGTTTTCAAAAGCATGGCATCATCTTGGTCACAAAGACCTCTCCAACCTTTTCTAAGTCATGGGGTCAAACATCTTAAAGACTTAGGTTCAGGGGTTAGGGAAAAAAACTCAGTAGATTAAGTACTTGCCTGGCAAGTGTAAGGGCCTGAGTTCAATCCCCGGTCTCAAAAAAAAAAAAAAAAGCCAACTTCAGAGCTGGTGAGATAGCTCAGCAGACTAAGTGCCTGCTAGACAAATGCAGAAACCGGGATTTGATCCTCTGTAGCACAGGCTAAGTCGGCACACTAAGCAGGCCGCCAAGACTGGGCATAGTGGCACACACATGTAAACCCAAAGCTGGGGAGGCTGAAATACAGGAGGATCTCTACAAGTCCAAGCTGTGTAGTGAGATCCTGCAGCAAATACAGTAAAAAAAGAAAAATAGCCAACTTTCGGCCGGTTCTTCCTGTTGTCACTGAACCCTGGAGAGCTTTGACTGTGATTACCTGAAGACCAATCACCCTGTTCAAAACTGGGGCACCAAGAGCTTGTTTTCTCCATCAGCAATTGTGACTAAGGCTTTCGGTGAGCACTGGTGATTTGAAGAACACAGGCAATGAACGAATGGACTGGACTACAGACTGTCCTCTCAGTAGATCACAGGCACCCTGGAACTCACATTTCTGGTCTTTTGATGTATCAAGAAGAGAAATATATCCTCAATCAAATTTCATGCCCTTAATAATGTCCAATTTATCATTCAGGGTTTTCCCATCTTTTATTGAGATGGTGCCCTCTGGGCCTTCCCTATGACATCAGACATGATGTTGCCAATTTCTTAGTCTACATTTGCAGAAACTGGAGCAACCTGCACAATTTCTTCAGGGGCAGTCATGGGTTTAGGCTACTTAAGTTCAGAAATCACAGCTTTACCAGCTAATATCACATCACACCACTCCTGATTTCCATGAAGTAGACGCCTCTGTAATCTCCTCCAGTGTACCAGGACAGCTGCCATGGTGATACGATTGCCTGCCTCTTCATTTGTGCTGCTGACAACATCCTAAACAAGTTGAGCCCTAGTATTTTTGCATTTCTCCTTTAAAGCAATTGACTCTGCAATGGTTATATCATCTTTATCACTTTGGGAGTTCCCTAACTCTGTTTAATCATCGCCATGCATCCCCTTGGCCCCACTGTACTGGGGAAGCTAGGAGGTCTACACCCTGTGCACTGAATTTCATGGCTGTCTTTAGCATAAGCCTGAGGGAGCTGGGGGGCAGTGCCTAGGACACTGGCCTGGCCAGTGGAGGGTCATGGTAACCAGAGCATTTCTGCTGGGTGGCAGAGAGAGCGCTCGCTGTGGGGAAGGCCAATGGCCACAGGGAAGACCAAGGGCCAGGGAGGATGAAGAGCAGCCTGTGCAATAGTAATATAATTTTTTTTATGGCTGGCTTAGCCTGCTGCGGAAGTGGGGCTGGCGCAGCATGTGGTGCTGGGGATTGAACCGTGCTCCCTGCAGTTGCCTAAGCCTTCTTAAGCAGGCGCTTTAGACCGCGGAGTCATCTTGTCAACCCAGTGATGCAATTTTTAAGAAACAAATATTGATGAAGTTTAACAAGAGTACAACAATTTAAAAGTATAATTAAGCACTCAACTAAGAGTGGACAAGAAGCCAGAACAATGACAGCCTGGTAGGTCCCACTGATGTACTTACTTGTATCATGTCTACATGTGTTCATTCTAACAACTTCCTTACCTAACAAGGTGTAATGTTAATTGATCTACATCTGTTTTGTTTCTGCGTCTCCCAGGAGAGGGTAGCTTGGAGGAGCACTTTCAGCTTTCTAGCTGGCTTTCTTGTGGCTCTTCCCTCCACAGTCACTTCCCTGACACTAAAAGCAATGCATGGACTGCTATTTCAAGCCATCAGTTTTGCCTGCTCTGAACATCACACATTCTTTTGTGTCTAGGTTCATTTCCTGGATGTTTGTCTAGGAGATTCATGCATTATGTTACATATATCGGTACCACATAATCTTTACACTCCACTGTATGAATATACTACAATTTGTTCTTCTGTTCCACTGATGGACTTTGGGAACGTTTCTAGTTTGGGATATTAAGAACAATGCTGTTGTGAACATTCTTTAATGTATTTCTTGACACACTTACATATACATTCTCTTTAATATGGAACCAGAGTCAAATTTCCTACATCAAATGATCAAACTATTAACTGCAAATTACGTGTACATGTGTGTATGTATGTACATACTCATGCATGTTCAGGTTCTGATGCATCCAAGTCTGTTTTTCTTAAAGGCAATAAACTTACCAAGTTCACTTTATATCCCATCTAGCAACACGTTGAGAAATGAAAGTCCTTCTCAGAAAGAAGTATTGGAAATCTAAGTTCAACTGATATATTAAACATCTGTTACTAACCCAGTATAGTGAGGGCAATATAGGCAGTTCCTCAATTTTTGGTGACATTGTTACAATGTAATCTATAATTCCCCCAAAACCACAGGCCAAAACAAGATCAAAAGCTTCATCTACAAGAATTATTTTAAACCTCTCTGCTACCTACATTTTCAAATCTAAATAATATAATTAAATCTTAGGTGGGGCCTGGTGGGATGGCTCAGTGGTCTAAAGCGCCTGCTTGGGAAAGCTTGGGCGGCTTCAGGGACCATGGTTCGATCCCAGGCACCACATGCTGCACCAGCCCTGCCCTCAGGGTGGGCTGAGCCAGCCATAAAAATGAGTTAATAAACAAACAAAGGTTCTGAAACAAGAAAAAATAAAATAAAATTCTTTAAAAAAAAAATCTTAGGTTACTCCATCCCTGAACTAGTTTATAGAAACTAACCAATATGAAAGCCCCTGCAAATAGCCACACTCTGCTAGAGAACCGAGTGACTTGTAGTCTCACAGTGCAAACATGAGCCAAAACTGTCTTGAAGAAGGGCTCTTTAATCAAGAAAATGCTCAGAATTACTTAAATCCCAAGGCCTTGTTGTTTGGGCTTTTTGCCATCTCAACAAACTGGAGGAATTCCCTCCCCACTCAGTCTTTACACAGGAGAAAAAAAAAAAAAGAGTACAAGAATCACAGGAGAAGCTCTGGCTAAAGCTGGTTGCCCCCTGGTTTTTAAAAATTCACAAAACCTATTGTGGGGTGTGGCGGGGGGAGCACAAATAAGATTACTCTAGCTAATTTCCAATGATATGATATGACATGTGATTCTCTCCATATTTCATGACCTGCTGAGTAACAACCAAAATCTGAATCACAGACCACAGCTAGTTAGGAGCAGGCTCTGGCCAGACCTTTCCCAGTGCTGTCTCAGCCACAGGCACTGACAACACTCACTCGTTAGACTTTTCCGGTTTTTTAGAGACAGTTTTCACTGCGTGCCCCAGGCAGATTTCAAATGTGCTCTCCTCTTGCCTCAGCCTCCACAGTGCTGCGACTACAGGTGTGTGCTACCACCTGCAGCTAGTGCTGCAAGCTTCCACTGCTTCGTATAATACAGCCTCTCTTAGGGTATTCTCCCACTCCTGCCCCTGGCCTTTCCTCCTTAATGTCTAATTCAAGCTTTCAGAGTTTTAACGCAAAGTGTCTTAGGTATGCAGATTTTCTGGCATGTCAAAACTGCAGATGAAATATCACTGTCTCCTTCTAAGGAATTGGACTAACATTCCATAGAGGTTTAAGATTCAATAACTATTACTATTATTTTGGTGAGCTGACTTTACCTATTAAGTCAAAGTTGCCATGAGCTTCAGTCCTGTTTCATAGTTGTTACTGTTCTGGTTGTCAGAATCAAAACTGCATCATAGGGTTTATGAGCCACACTCAGGACTTTCTTTCAACTCACTGCTTATTTAAGATAATGCTGAATGTTGATCCTGGTGACCAGTTAGTAGCTGCCTCACCCAAAGCACTGCTGATGTGTATGGGTTTAGTTGCTATTCCCCTCAAAAGGCTTGATTAACTGTGGAATTAGATGGGACCAAAGTATTTCACTGTTCAGTGATTCATTAACTAACTGTCTTTGGTGAAGACAGTTAAAAGAACCATAAAGTTACTTAATTATCATTTGACTCACATTTCTGTATTTGTCACCAGAACACCACATAAGTTCTCCAACTAACTCACTTGGAAAAATAAAAATGAGTAACATTGGGAGATATCTAGCTCAACAAAACACATAAAACATAGGTATCTACCTCCATTCTTTCCCCAAATCAAAATGAAGGCAAAGAAGCTGGGCGTGGTGGTGCACACCTGTAATCCCAGCACTCAGGAGGCTGAGGCAGGAAGATTGATGTAGTTCGAGACCAGCCTGGGCTACAAAAGTGAGCTCAAGACCAGCCTGAACTGCACAGCAAGGCCCCGTCTCAAAAAGACTAAATAAATAAATAAAATAAAAATAAAGGCAAAGAATAAGCAATGAAACTGCATACAAACAAGACAGAAAGAAAGAAAAGAAAAAAAGTGCTTGGGAGGCTGAACATAGGAGGACCACTAAGAGTCTGATCTGTGTGGTCAGACCCTATAGACCCTGTATTAAAATAAAAGATAATATATACATATATATAAACACACACACATACATATAAATACACACACACACATATATATATATATATATATGGTACTCCTTGCCCCAGTAATTCCAACTCAGAAAAATCTGGATTATTCTGGCATCAAATGTTCTTCGAAAGACCACTATTGCCAAATAGTAAGCTCTACTGCCTTTGATAACAGCTTAGCCTTTTTCCTGCAAGTTGAGTTTTCTCCTTAGACACATGATGACATCCTGTAAATACTCACTCTGAATCTCCCACGCATATTTTGCTGTAGCCTTGTGCTGCCCATTGTCATCCTTCTTTTCCACTCCCGCTCAACAGTGCCGAATTGGCCAGGAAACAGCACCATCAAATTCTCCAAGATATCAATGAATAATCCTGCAAGTATTGCATCTGTACCACCTCTAAAATTACCATCAAGACATGATGCTGGCTGGGTGTCAGCAAATGCTTGAAATCCTTCAGTCCTATGGTTTTGTTTTTGTTTTTGTTTTTTTGTCTTTTTGAGACAGGGTCTCACTATGCAGTTCAGGCTGGCCTTGAGCTCACTTTCGTAGCCCAGGCTGGTCTTGAACTCGCACCAATCCTCCTGCCTCAGCCTCCCGAGTGCTGGGATTACAGGCATGCACCATCACGCCCGGCAGTCCTATGGTTTTTTGACAAACTATATTCTTGACAGAAATAATGATCTTCAACATCTGTTAAGGCTATTAAATTCCAACAAATTGTATCATTAAAAAACAAAGTGTAGGGGCCCGGCGGGATGGCTCAGTGGTCTAAAGCGCCTCCTTGGGAAAGCTTGGGCGGCTTCAGGGACTGCGGTTCGATCCCCGGCACCACATGCTGTGCCAGCCTTGCCCTCGGGACGGGCTGAGCCGGCCATAAAAATGAGTGAATAAACAAATAAAGGTTCTGAAACAAGAAAAAACAAAAATCAATTAAAAAAAA